>JAQFZL010000601.1:0-14502 GCA_034695685.1 Galumna lanceata
ATTGTTTTTAACGATTTTGTCTTAAATTTCTTTTAATTTCTATTTTAAATAAACTATTAATTCATTAATACGTTTCAATTACATACAATAATAGAAAACATAATTTTATTAACGTTTTTAAAACACTGAAATCACAGACAATACAAATATAATCTCAATTTATTGTTTAAATTGAGAAAAAAATCAATAACTCAATTAACTTCTTGAATGTTTTATAGTCTTATAGAGACTAAAGTGCAAAAGTTGTGCCCTTTTCTAAAGAGTTATTCCCTTAAAGTTTGAAAGTATTCTCGTTTGCAATTTTTCAATCCATTAGATTTGCGTTCAATTAAAACCTTATTTCTACTGCATTGCAATCAAATTAGGAATTGTGAGACTAGAGCTAAATTCTTTGAGTTGAGCTCTAGTCTAGCTAGATTCTTTTCCTTATTTTACTACCATTTATTGTTTTATTAAACCATTTATTTTAATTATATTATTATTTTTTTTATAACTTTTTGTAATTAATCTAAAAAAAAGAGTAAAACTTTAAAAAGTGTATAAAAAATACTTAAATTTCAACAAACATTTTATCGAATAAGTAATCGATGAATAGAAAGTAAATTTGTTAAGAATTTTACCAAAGATTAGACAAATCGATAATCAATTTCAGAATCAATGAAAAATAGTAGAGATATCTCTCAAAGTGACAAAAGAACTATTTTTAAGACCAATTTATAAACTTTCGACTACTTCTTCGCTTGGAATTCCCTTTACAACATTCCCTTTAGGTTTGACTGATTGGAAGTGTTCGGACATATTAATGAAAAATTTTAATCATAACTTTCAAGGATTGATTAAATGAAGGGTCAGTTGATTTAATGAACATTTGATACAATGTTATGCCAATGATGTGAAACATTATTTCAAATCAATTCTCAAATAATTTTATTCAAAGCATTCACTCTTTTCGCTATTCTTTGAAGGATTTGCTTTCGATTTCCTTTTCTTCTTTAAAGTCTTTTTCATATATTTTTGTCATTAGTTTTAAAGTCGTTTCGTTTTAGAGATAAATTTCAATCCATTTTCTTGAAATCCAATCCTTTGCGTAAATAACCATTCATTCAGTTATTTGATCGCTGAATATAAGTCGAATTTATCCGTGAATTATATCGATATTTCAGATTAAATTCAGCTCCAAATCTATTTCTCTTTTAGTATAGACTAAAAGTACATTGAAATTCATTTTATACTTTCTTTGATCTTCTTTTTTATGACTACTTTTTCTCTATTTTATTCTATTCGTCGGTATTTTCGACGGTTAAGAAAACATTAAATTTTACCTCAATTTTGTGTTCAAAACACATCCGATGCCAACAGAATATTATAACACTTTTGAATATCATTAAAATCATTGAACACATATTCATACCTAAAAACTTTACATTCTTTCAAAGTATTAAAATTTCAAGTTTTAATCGAAAATGAATTGCTCTTGCTAATATATTGAGGCACTTAGTATCAAGATTAAACTTCAATCGATTATCCATGAATTTTCAATTGTGCCATGTTCATTTATCTCTAAAAACTCTATCTAATTAAAATAACAAATTCTAAGATAATATTAAATTTAAAATTTATTTAAATATATTTACAATTAAAGTGTTTATAAATTTTATTTAATTTATATTTTTATTATTTCGTAAAACAAATTAGAGTTAATTATCTGAAAAGAGGTTTAATTATTTGTCCAAAAATATATTTGGTATAAGAATTTTTGTTCTCTCAATTCAGTTAAGATATCACTTCAATCATTGATTTTTTTGATTTGAAAATATTTAATACTTTCCTAAAGTCAAGAGTTTCACACATTTCAGAGACTTCTTTCAAAGAATCTTCGATTTATTTTCTTTTCCTTTTGACCTAATCTTATGTTTCGTACACTTTGTGCGCGAATTTTAGAATTATTGTCTTATTATTCAAATCCATATTTCCTTTACTCCAAAAAATATAGAAATTTATTTGAGGATCACTTATTCGATCGAAACTTACATTTTATTTTCCAATAAGCGTTCTCTCTCTCCCCCTCTTTCTCTCTCACTCACTCACTCTGCCGTGAATTGAACATGTTTGTTTTTATTAGAATTTGTAATGTAATACACCTTTTTTGGTACTCACATTCTGTTCTCTTATTTATGTTGATAATCAAATGGCGATCGAATGCGTCGACCGTTAGATAAGTTTTGCCACAAATTCTTTAGTCATTGGATTGAAGAGAGAGAAAGAGTACGCCTTTGCCTTAACTACAGATAAAATTTGTAATTCAAGTCACACTTATTTTCTCGCAAATTCACTTTCGGGAATTCCGGCTAATCGATCAGTAGTGCCACCACTACTACTCTATTCTCGCATAGCTTTAGGTTTGACTTTTCGTTGATTATGTAAATTATTTGTGTCTTTCATTTTATATTTGTTTATTTGTGTCCAAACATATCCAATGCAAACAATTGTTGTAATGTCTGTAAATATGAAAACCCAATGATTGTAAGCCTTCTTTTTTTTTATCATCATTTGCTTTCTCTCAATAGATATGCATTTTATCTCTTCAAACATCTTTGAGGTCTTTTGAGAATTGAATTTAATCGTTGAAAAGAATTGAAACTCTGTTGTTGAGCTCCAGTACTTCTCTCTATTATATGGCTCTTCATTTAACAATTAATGAAATATTGGCTCAAATTATCTCTGAATTCTGTTGTCATTTGAGTTAACATTAACTTAGGCTTAGTTTCAGTTTTGATTTGATTTTAGGAAAATTACTGTTCACTACATTTACTAGATATTAAAGTGAAGAATGTCCACCCAAATAACGACACATACATCGCAACTATAGTTGTGTTCATAAGTAAATTTTGATGGACCTCTCACTCAGCTAAAGTCTATTTCACAGTTATATACACTCCGTATAATACATACGATATATTGATGTCCATATGTTGTACACCGATTGAAGCACAATATGTCTGTGCGCTTACAATATACCAATCGTTTGCCATTCGATTGGTTGTCGGCCCAAATATATCTTTTCCTTTCTTAGTCTTTCCTCTATTATTATTGAATGGCTTTCGATCCTTCTTTGGATTCTTAATAACTTTTTTTGTGCCAAACAGTTAATACTCGGACTCATAATAAGCCTAAGCTGTGAAGAGTTGATTATTTTCTCTATTCTTTGAAATACATTTGATTTTACCCTCTATTCGACCAAATTTTCATTTTCTTTAATTCTTTAAACACTGCAGAAGACCATCACTTTTATGCAATTAAACTATAGACCACTAATGACTCCTTTCAAAGTTGATTACAACCACATCTAAACTGTTTTGAATGACGAAAAAATTAATACTTTTCATATCATTTCTATGAATTCGATTTGATGTCAAGACATACATCTTATCAGTTGTTGACATGCATTCAATTTTATATATCAATGCCTTTCTGACCGATTCTGCGTCACTTCTGCCCATAACTTAATAATTTCATTTATTTTCATATATTTTATTAAAATCGACTGAAAACTTAAATTTATTTTAATTATTATATTATTAGTGTAAACAATGTTCTATTCGTTTAATTAGTTGAGAGACTCAAGTGATCGCACCTCTAATATAAAAGCCGGTCATAGATTTAGGCCTTTAAGGCATTTACTCTTACAATGACTCAACATTTACTCATAATTCTCTCTGTCTCCCACTCTCTCCCCTTTAGTGCTATATTTCAGATATAATAAGAGAAGAATTTTTTTTGTAAACATTAAAGAAAGAGAAAAAGGATTTCCGATTGTCTTAAGATTTTGTTTGTCCCGAATTGGTGTTCATTGGATGAGTGCTGACAATTGGAATTCTGACACACAATATATGATTATTGTTTGTTAAGATTTTTTTTTTATAAGTCGATAGTAAATTGTTTTCGTTCAAAACTATGACATGTCCTGAGAGGACATTTTTGTATTGACTTTCTTATCAATATCTGAAGCACTGGATTTATTGGGAGTCTTAAACATTTGAAGAAATATTTCAACGATTTTATATAAAAACATAAGAATCAGATTTTGATTAATGTTTTAGACAATTGAGTTATAGTAAAAAGAGTTGTCTTATTTGTGTCCTTTTAAATGATGAGCAATGATGTCAGTGATAGTGAGTATAGTTGATGATGAGTTGGTGCCCGACTACAGCTGGTTGAAGGGGACCAAATAATTGAGAGCAATTTGTTTTGTAGAGTACAGCAAACAAAACAAAATTAAATTTGGCCCGAATTCAACCGGCTTTAAGACAAGCATTCAATTTCATGTTGACTTATTTGGCTCTCCCAGTGCTTTCCCTGTGACGACGAGTCACTGCGATTCCAGTGCTCTTCTGCCAGCCTTTAACACTGATCCTAATGTGTGACATTAAATGCACTGAATATTACAATAGGTTTATATGCCTTCTCTAATATTGGCTCCAAATATATGATATTATAAGTGAAACTATGGCCCAAAAATTGATTGCCAGCAATGAATTGCATTAAATATTAGGCGCACATAAACTTATAAAACATTATATTTTAAGCCATATTTTTCTCTTTGACACCAAAACATAGAAATTTCTATACATTTTTACACTAAATTTTAGTTCACAACTGAATTCCACAAAAAGTTTTATTAAATGATTAGTAAAGTATCGAATATCGACTCTTTTATCTGTTTTATTTAAATAAGAAATAAAACAAAAATTAATCAGATTTTAAATTCTGTTTCTATAAAAAATGTTCATCTTTTCTGATAATTAAATCTTTGTGATATCGGATAAGTTATCCATCAATTTTTGTTCTCCAAATTTAACATCTAATTCGTTAAAAAGTCTATGAATTTCAATCAATCAATTTATGGATTTTTATTATAAACTTGAAAAATATGTTTTCATTTAATCGTTTAGTCATAATATGGTTATCATTGAAAGGGAAGTACAGATTGAAGTCAGAGGTTATTCTTTTGCATTCAAAGCGATTATTAGTTGAAATAAAGCCTTAATTATATCATACATTTGTCAGTCATTCCATTTATTATTATTTCATTATAATTGAATTAATTATAAAAAAAAAAACTTCTTTTACCTATAGTTTGTGAATAAGTTTACCTGATATTCTTTAATTAGATAACAGGAAGTGTACGACTCCTTTTGATCGCTTCTTTTTTAATGAAAATGTTTCCGTTAATCTGTTTTGAAAAACTTCAAAACTGTGAACTGTTTTCACATATGATTTCTTTAAATGTAATTCCAGTGGAATCGACACAACATTTTATAATCAATTCATAGACAAAAATCGATGAAATGTGCATTTCTTTTCTGTAAAGTGATTGAGTGCTAATCCAAATTCAGTTGAGTCCATGGATTCTATTATTATATGAAATCCTTTTCTCAATGATAACACTTCTGGTCAAATATAAAGATAGGAAAAGCATAAACCCAACACTTCTGGCACTCATTAGGTAGTGATTGAGTCACACAATTATAAGTTATGTTAAAGTGTTGTTCACTTGATTCGCAACATTGAGTCATACTTTTGACAAAAAATAATAATATAAGAATATTCTGTAATATTCTCTGTTATGTTATGTCGAGTCTAACAGAGACTGCCTTTTAGTTATACTATTAAATAAAGTCGTGACTGATATCCAAACCGAATCATTTGGTTGCCTATCTTTGGTGAATGTGTCGGCTCTGGCATTAAGCTCTGGAATTGAATGGTGAGCGCATGTACACATTGATGATGTGCTGCCTGTGCTGCTGGCGCTTTACGTCCGCTAAAGATGCGTATATTGTGGCACAAATGGCACTAAAATTTAAGGAAATGCACAAAACATTTATTAGTTTAACTTCTTATTCATCATAACTATGAGTCTGTTATGTTGTGCTGTCGTCCAAAAACAACAACAACAACCCTGACTGCAACTGACACACAATCCATTCGATACAAACTAATTATTTCTTTATTTCCACTAATTTTCTGTCACTTTTGCTTTTCTTCTATTTATTTCCCTTTTTATAAACCATTTTTCAAAAGTTGACCAAAAGCTGAAATTTGTTGTTTTATCACAAAATCAATTGAAAAACTTAACATAGAGTTAGTAGTAATTTGTGAACAACATTTGCAAGAACAAACTTCTATAGTTTGCATTTGGTTTGCATTTCATTTTAGTATTATTTTATTCAAATATTTCTAAATCTAATGGACTGTCTGTTTCTTCTTTTGTCAGACCATTGGATTAATTATTATTAAAGTTATTGATCTTTAGATAACTTCCGGATGTATTGCTCTGATTGATTGCAGACCCTTTTATAAACCTTTGAGACCTTTTCATATAAAACTTATTATATAATTAGATATTTGACTGAATATAGAGTGTATTCAAATGTAATTATTTTCAAATCAATTTTAGTCTCTTCACTGCTCTTTAATGATATATTTTCAGTGAAAAACAAATCAATTTTCTTAAATCTCAAACGATATCTGAATTTTAATGCAGTCTTCGTCTATTTGGAGGCCATCGCAGTATCTCTTCATATGATTGAGTCAAAGCCATAGACTCTTCTAATTGAAGTTAATTTTTTTTCTTACAATCGATAAAAAACTTTTCTCGTTTAAACTCAATTCTCTGATAATGTCTAAGAAAACAATGAGTTATAATTTATTGCTTTTTTTGTTCTTTAAATCTATACTAAAGCTTTCTTTTTATATTTCACCTTAAAATGGATTTTTTCATAAACTTATAAATTAATTATTATTAAGTGATTTCATTAGCATTTCTTCAATTTATCCTCACTTTAAACAAATACTTATTAGCTTTAAATTAATGATGAATTCAAATGAGTCTTAAAGTTTTTAATCAATTATTCATTTTATAAAATTAAAAAAATGCTAAACATTTGTGAATATTATCTAAATATTCAATATTTGTTCCTTTTATTCCTATTTTAGATATATTTTCATAAATAATAATTTAAATAAAATTTAAGATATGACTCATTATTACTATAATTTGATTTTTGTTTAATTTAGAAGTTTATGAGTGAAATGAATGGATTTCATAATTAAGAGCTTAAAAAAGTATATAAACATAAAGATATCAAACAAATATTGTCTTTAAAAATATAGTCTTTTGAATAAAAGTTAACAAATTTTAATAAAATAGATATTAATTGAAACTTATTTTGA
Source organism: Galumna lanceata (assembly GCA_034695685.1). Classification (NCBI taxonomy): domain Eukaryota; kingdom Metazoa; phylum Arthropoda; class Arachnida; order Sarcoptiformes; family Galumnidae; genus Galumna; species Galumna lanceata. Next base: position 7,234 of record JAQFZL010000601.1, read on the forward strand.
AATATTCATAAATGTTTCATATGTTTAGATTTTGTGAAGTATTACTAATTCTCAAATATTTTATTTATTACATTAAATCTTTAAAACATTAACGTAATTATCGACTATTTTTTTTAATAAGTGATCATCACTTTTCTAAATCATATTTTTTTTAAAAATAATTCTGAATATAATTCAGAGTAAAATACATTATTGATTAGACGCTTAAAACGTAAGTTAAACCCTGTCTAAAGTCTATGGTTAAAAAAAGTTAACCCGAATATAAATATTAATATATGAGATGCCCAGTGGGTGGTATCCCTTGAATTGAATTTGTGGTTAAAGCCATAAGAATTTGCTTTTCATTCGAATTTTTTGACAGAATTTCTGTTTTAAATAAATGAAAACAATTAAAGGCTAAATATTTTAAAGTTAATCTGATATCACATCAAAGTATACCATTTTATGTATATTAGACTTAGCAAGTACATTTAAGAACATTCTTTTAGAACTATTCTTAAATGATGTGGAATTATATGTCGACTATTTATAAATTTGAGGACTCATTCTGTCACTTATTTACGAAATAAAGTTTTATTTCGGATAACTTTCTAACTAATAGTTGTCGACTAATTTTATTAAACAAATGAGTCCATCGTTTGACAACAATTTAAGTCATTTGACAAAACATTTTTTGCCTTTAGTTTTAAAGAACTTCTTATAAAAAATGTTGAAATTAATTAAAGTGAAAATCTTTTCAGTTTTTGTGAAAAATATTTTTCGATTATACACTTTGTGTCAGATCTTAGGATTGATAACTTTATTCATTTTTTATTTAATTTTGCAAAATATACTTAAAAAATAATTTTTTAGTGTATATGACAAACAGTGTTTGTAATCGAATGCCGACACATCCGAAGTCTGTCATTTCAAACAAATTCTTAAACCTTGTCATGATATGAAAGAGCACAACACATACACACATACACACACACACACACACACACACACACACACACACACACAAACACACACACCAAAGTTTCAGTACTTTTATTTGGCCAAAAAGCGGTTAACGTTATTATTGTTATTTTTGTTGGATATCTAATGTTCTTTTCTTGAGTCCGATTCAATCCATTCTTATTTTTTTTGTGTCCAAATGTGTGTTTCTTGTCTTTATGGGGTTTTACTACACATGAGAGAACTGGCCATTATAGTAGAGATCGATTATATTTGAGCCGAACAGTCATTGGATTTTCTTATTCTTATAGTTATTCTGAAATATTCGGTTCAAAATACTTATGAAACATTGAAAGGGAACAGTTAGAGAAGCGGTTCCCTCATTGCCATCAATATAGATGCCACCACTTAATCGTTTTTGTCATTCAATTTATTCCTTAGACTTTGTCTATTTATATGCTGTGCTCTGCAAACCATATATATTTTCTATTTTTATTTATCCCTTTCCTTTACTTTCAACAAAACCTTCAAAAATCGTTGATTTTTTCTTTATATATTGTTTTCTAACTTTAATATAATATTAATATGAATTCTTAACGATATTCTCATTACAGCGATAGTAATGTATTAATGCTATTAATACTATATAAGTATAGAATTAGTACATCAGTATTAGTACTTTCCATTTCCTTTCCTGATATATATCTCTATTTTCTTAAACATTACGAGTTTTCTAAAAATAGTCTTTGAATCAAATCTTTCGAAATATTTTCATTTTTTGAAATTAAAATCAAAGATTTAAGTCATTTAAAGTCATTTAAAAAATTAGATTTTATTCATTAAAAAATATTTTTGAAAGTTTACAACCATTTGTGAAACCAAAATATTGAGTCAACTCAAAGGGCAGTCCTTAAAGCTATGGTCAGTTATCTGAGACGACGGATTGTCTCTGAGTTCTAAAAAAACAGTGAATAAAGTTATGGCGTAAGTCATCAATCATTTAAATGACATTAACGCAAAACTTGACTTTTAAGAAAGTATTCCATCTGATCCTCTCATCCATGTCTTCAGATTTTTCTTCAAAAGATTTTTCTGTTTCTCAACTTTAGGAATGCCGTCAAATGCCTTACGTCTGAATAGTTTCGGTATTTTATGAGTTTTATATAAAAGAAAACAAAAAATTCATAAACGATAAAATGAGTTATCATTTACTTAAAACCATTTGGTTTTTAGCCCTTAAACTGTTTTACGAGAATTGAATTTTCAAACCCATTATATAATATAAATAATAGTAATAATAGTAATAATAATAATAATAATTAAATTGAAAGAATTTCTTTGAAAAAAAAGTCAGTTACGAAATATTTATTGAAAAGTCCTATTGATTGCAATACAATGTGTTGAACACATGTGAGCACAGCTCCAGACATACTATTAGTGGAATATCGTTGAACTGATCCAAGAGAACTCCATACTTCTTTACATTCCATACGGCCCTCAATATGGCTTAGATATGGGAATAGAAAAGAAGATATGGCGCTCTAATGGACATGATTTTCATTGATTTCAACGAAATAATAAGAATTATCCGTTGCTTTAAATTGCAATTAATCTAAAGTCCAAAAATTAAGAGACGGCTATTATTTAGGTTTTATTAAATAAATTTAGAGATAATTTGATGAAATGTTTCACTGTTTTGTTTATCCAAAATCACATTCAAAATAAGATAACTTATCATTGAATTCACAAACATTTTGTCCAACGATTTGCCAAAAGTAATGCACAAAACGTTCGAAATTGAGTTTAGACTAAGACTGACAAAAGACACAAAATTTTCTACTGAAGGGAAGTCTTTAACTCTTGAGGATATGGTTCAGCTTTGAGACGGAGATGTCTGAATGCATATCCTTATAAGGGGTGCCAAGAGATGAGACTCAGATGAGCAAAGATGAGCCCTGTCTTAGGGGTGTGTATCCTATGGTTTGAAGGCACAGCCTGTGAATAACTCTCCAAACTTTTGCTGAGCTGTTGCTCTTCAACGCACACATATGTTATTCATTTTAGGATTTTGTGTAAATTGAGATGAAGGGGGATAGGGATGACATAGTCGTACGCTCACACCCTCCCTATTACTGGTATTAAGAGCACAGCGAGTCTGCCATCACTACTGACGAAAGACTCAACAAAATACAAATCTCGCAATTTTTGGTCGACTATTGAATTAGATTTTACGTCAAATTATTTTCATTCAAATGAAACTCTAATTCAAACGGTTTTAAATCACTTAATCGCACATAAAAAGTAAATTATTTAGTAATGCCTTTCGTCTCAACTAAATAATGTCTTTATTTGAGTTCTTAAGTCATAAAAGCACTAAAACATAGAATCCATACATAAAAAGCAATGAAAGGAATGGCAAACATTGAACTAAAATAAATTCGAGAGTTATTTCTCTTCGATTAATATAAAGTCAGTGTTGAGTCAATTGATATAATTGTCTTTTAAACAAAAAATTATCAAACGGTTGGCAACTGAGACATTCAACATAGGGATCAAATCATCAAATATTTACCACTTTTCTCACAATTCTTTTACTTTTTCACCAAAAATATTCTATTTTAACATAAACTGATATTTTTGGCAAATTTTGTTGATTCATACAATTGTCTATTCTCTTGATTTTATAGTCAATTAAAGAGTTGGAACCCCCTCCTGACCGCTCTTATAATTGATATAAAGCAGATGCCATCAAATTTGTTACAACCTTTAAGATATCTCGTCATAAGACATAAACAAAATTTAATCGATTCTTTCAAACATTTTATTAATAATTATGTACTCATTCTGTGCGGTCGACCACAAAATAGCGGCTTTTATTCTAAGGCTATAATTTTCAAAATACAAAACCTTATTTTGAACCCCATTTTTATTCAATGACTCGAATAATATATAAAACGAATTTTTTCTTAATTGGAATGAAACTGATTTTTATGCCTTTTCTGTCTATTGTGTGGACAGTGCGATGAGAATTCTGTTGTCGAAGTTGGCCCGAACTTGGATTGTCGATGAAAAGAAGGACGACGGATATACTGCTCTCCATTTGGCGGCTCTTAATAATCATGTAGAAGTGGCTGAGCTGTTGGTTCAACAGGGAAAGGCTAATATGGATTTGCAAAACGTTAATCTTCAGACACCATTACATTTGGCTGTCGAGAGACAACACACACAGATTGTCAGAGTATGGCCTAACATCTCATCGATATTTTCTTTACATCTAAATATTCGTTACATTTTCTAACTCTTGATTTTAAATTTCAAATCAAATTATTTTAAATTAAACCCAAAAAAAACTCATAACAAGTTCTGAAGCTCTGCTTCACTCAAATTAAGACAATTTTGGTTATGGATTGTGAGGGACAACAATTGCATTTTTCTTCGTTTTATCGGCATTTGGGCTGTTCTGAGACTTTTCGAGTCTATTAAAGCATTAGATAATGTTTTGGTATTTATAGCACACATAACAGGAGAATGACTTCTGAAAAGATGGTTTACATAAGGAGTAGATGTAAACTATTTTTGGGCTCTAGATTTGGCTAAACATTACTCTTAAACTAATAAAATAGAAAGTAATACATCTGTACAGCTGTCCCTTCTCTTCCTCCGAACAATTTTATTCTTCATATTATGCAAAGGAATGCTTTTATTTGATTTTAATTTAGACTCTTATTCTATGAATAGAATGAATATATATATTTATTAGACCATAAGTTCTTCAGACAATACAAATTAATGCCTCCATTTTTCTTATCTTTGAGTAAATTCATTGAATTTATTTTTGGCTTTTGTTTAGTTATTAGTTCGGGAGGGCTGTAATCTTAACATACCTGATAAAGATGGCGATACACCACTTCACGAAGCATTAAGACATCACACGTTATCACAATTAAGACAATTACAAGACATGCAAGACGTCGGAAAGGTATCACTCAATACATATAATATCATTAAAAGAATCCTTTTTAAGGTTGAAATTAAGCTAAACTTAATTTTCAGTGAATATATAGACTAAAGATTAATGTTATGGTTCTGAGGATTATTTTAATTGCAGTTTTGGTTAAATCTTTGATTAATTGTTATATTTAAGAGTTATTTTGATGTAATTTTCTACTGAATTTGTTAAGCAATGGTTTATATCAGAAATCGATTTCTTCAGACGGTTTTCTCAATTTTTATTATATAATTATGTGTTTTGTGTGGTTTAGCTATTGATGGGTTTGGGAGCTCAGGGCTCAGAAAAAAAGAGCAGCGCATCGATCGCCTGTTTTCTTGTCTCTAACGGAGCAGATCTTAATATAAAGAATAAGAAAAACCAAACACCACTTGATCTCTGTCCGGATCCAAACCTTTGCAATACTCTGAATAAATGCCATAAAGAAAGGCTTTGGTATCGAATCCATTAATCTTTTGCTTTTCGACTTTGATTCTGATAACGTTATTTATTTGCAACTTATTTCAGTGGTGGACAACCGCCGTCCTCTCCAGTATCTGTTAGCTCTCAAACAGAACAGGAAACCCTCGAAGAATGTATGGTCTGCTCTGATAATAAAAGAGATACAATCTTTGGTCCGTGCGGTGAGTATTGCCTCACTTTTATTCAAATCAGTATATTTAATAATTTTTGGTTTTGTGTTCTAGGTCATGTGGCTACCTGTTCCATATGTGCGCCCCGGTATGCCTTCAATCAATTCTCAGTTTATCCAATAGTTTGTATATAACTATTGAAATACTTTTCTTTCGAAAAACAGTCAAAAATGTTTATATCTTTAATAAACTACCATTTGATTCATTTCTGAAATCTTATAAATTTTCGAAAATATTTTGAGAAAAAATAATTTTAGGTTTAAATCTAAAAATTAAAACAAAATTTTATTAAAATCGAAATACATTTAAAGTTAATTTCTTAAACCTCTCCTCTATTCCGGTCTCTATTTCTTTTCCCCTCGTTTTTCGTTTTCTTTGCTTCTCTTAATATTCTATTCTCCATTATTCTACTGGAAAGGCATTTTAGGCATCGCTCAGACAAATTCCCTCTCTTTCTGTGCATAAAATTTATTTTTAAATCGCTTTTAGTCGTTATGTGACTTTCAGTCTTTTTTTGGAATTAATTTCAAAGTTAAGAGAAATTCAATGAAATTCTTTTTTTCATTCAGAGCTCACATTCAAATAAGACGACAGAAATTCAAACAATTGTTTTTTTTTCTCAAACAAAACTTAATTTAATGGAAATTTTTATACAAAATTATACTTTGAATGAATTGAAACCTTCAAAACATTTTGGTTTTATTTTGATATCAAATTTTGTTTGAAAACTAAATTAGTATAAAAGCGAAACGTTTTATAATTTTATTTAATTTGCTTCATATTTGAGTAAATCTCACATAAAATGAGTGACCCTTTAATTACTTATCCATAAACTTATTTTAAAATGTAATTTCATTTATGCTTTTCTCACAAAACGCTTTCATTTCCTCTTCTCAAAGATTTATTCATAGATAAGAGTCAAGTGAACTGATGTCGCGCTCGTAATATATTTTAGGTTTACTCTCATTACTCGATATTCTAAAAATAAAAATTTATTATAATTTGAAAATTGATTTGTTATCAAGTTCATTTTGATTTGAATAAATGCAAGAAATACATGAAATGACATTTGAGTCAAATATTTAGAATACAAATACAATTCTTTCTTATAAAACCATTTTTCTTAAGCTCTGATTTATAAGCTTAGGCTCTAAATGAAGAATAATTGACGAACTCTTCCATTCTTTATAAATATATATTTGATAATAAATCTAAGGATTGATATTTTCAAACATATAATTCATATAAATATATAACTTTTTGGAATTTTTCTATTTCAGAGTCAAGAAATGTCTGATATGTAAAGAAGTGGTCCAATCGAGGAATAAAGTCTGAATAATATTTAATTTTGAATAAATGTTTTTTAACTTAAATTTCTTGTTTTATAGATCGAAGAGTGTTTGGTCTGTTCTGATAAGAAGTCCAGCATTTTATTTAAGGTATATTTTTATTCCAAAAAAACAAACAAACAAATGAAAGGTTTTTCTCGAATATTACATTTTCTTAAACCATTCGATTAATTCAGTTATCATATATTCTAAAAATTAAGATTGTCCTTGGTCATGCTTATGGTCATGTTCAGGTCATTGTCATGAGTCATGACTAATGACTTGAAAATAAAGAATAAATTCAAATAAAAAAATGTAAAGAAGAATTCAAACATCAATTGTATTCAATTTGACTTATAAT
>JAQFZL010000602.1:0-14496 GCA_034695685.1 Galumna lanceata
AGCTATAATTGATTAAATTGTGATAAATTGACCTTACTAGTTAATTATATATCGATTAAATGAGAATTATTTATTTGTATTAAATATGTTTATAATCATGTTTTAATATAATACTACCTTGATAATCATTCAATTAACTGTATATTCCAGGAAAATATTTTGGCGAAGAAAAAATTTATTGCCCTCTCTTTTGAATTTTCAATTTTTATTCTCATTTAATATTCGATACATTTATTATCTCTTCTTTTTTGTATAAAAATTCATTTATTTTTTCTGTCGATAAACTCTTTTTTCCGAAACCTTATATTCTGAGCTCAAGAGTTCCTTCTTTTTTCCTCTTCTAAAGAGTTAAGCATAAACTCATTCATTGATGGTATTCCTTTGAGTTTAATATAGTGTACCGCAAATGGAAAGCAATATATTTATTTTTTTTCCATTGAATTGATTAAATGATTTGAAAAAACTAATGTAAAAGTTAGAGGAAAGGCATCTTTTGCTGAGTCAACGAATTTTTCAGTAGAATAACTGTTGCAGTAAAATAGTGTTGTTTACACTCAATTCCAGAGCACAGAATATGTTAGAGAAGAGATTGTCATTAAAATTCATGAAAAAAGGGTTGAATTGAATTTTAAATAAATTACCCGAAAAAAAGACTAATGAGTTCTTTGTTCCAAATAATTCGATTTACAGTTCCTTTGGTTTACAACCCTTTCCTTCCCATTGAGTAATGTTTTTTAACCTTGCTACTTTTTTACTAAATAATTACTTTCTTCCTCTCATATTAAATAACAGATAATTTAGCAAGAAGGTTTTGCATACAATGCAAATGAATAAATTTTGCATGTTGGCTTTTTAAATGACCTTGGTTAGTTTTATTTAAAATTTTGTACTAGTATGTTTTTAATTATGCATGATTAGACTTTTTCTTTGCTGAAAAAAAGTAATGAGTCATTTGTCAAAACGTCATTTATTTTTAACTGGATGATAATTAATAATCGAGGAATAATACTGAAGGTTTTTTGTTTAATTTCTCAGAATTAATTATCTCGCTATTTTTCATTTAGTTTTTAATAGAAAAGTACTTGATTAAATTTTAATCTTGATGACTTTGCTGGAAAAGGAACAGGATTTTTATAAAAGTGTTGGTAATTATTTGAATTTTTTACAGTTAATTTCCTTGCTCATTTGAAATTATAAAGAAATCTATTCCATTAGCATTTATCTTTAACTTGATTATGATAATGATTATATTAGCATGATAGTTTTAGCTATTAGTACCAAGCTTATTATTGCCATTAACCTTGAATATTAAATTAATGATAAAAGTGCTCTTGCACTATTATTAAAATTAAATTAATTTTTGAAAATAAATAATGTCTATTATTAAAATAAATATGAATAAGGTGAATTTTAATATTAATAAACTTGTTATTTAATATTGAAATCTAGATTGAAATCAAGATATAATCGCTATAAATGTCTTAAAACTTTGACTAAAAAAATGATAATTCATTTAATTCTGTTTTTGTGGACAATTTTTTTTGTACTTTTGGTTCCTTTCGTTGAACTTTTCCGAAATCTAAATAAAAATTCAATTTTTTTTTGTTTCTTCTTATAAACAGGTTATCACTTGTTTTACTGGTTTATGCCATTTGACACAATCCACCGTTTTTTGGCCAAAACATTGGACTCGAGTTTTGTACGGCTTATCCAGTTTTTTATTTCGCAAAACAGAAATACCCAGGAGTGTTATGCTTCCAGTAATTTCCAAGATTATTACTGCAAATATACTTATTGCCATGCACATTTTAATGCCCCTTATAGTATTATTTACATTTATTCTTCAATATTAAATAAATTCATCTTGATAATTAAAATGATTTTGCAATGCATTAATTCTACATGTTTAAAACAATCTTGGTAATTCCATTTTGATGTTTAATATATGGATGAGCTAATATCTATTAGATTTAACATTGATAACTGTTTAGTTTCAATTATGCCATGCTTAATTCTCTTTCATTATTATGTTGTTGGGATGACAGCCAACTAGAGTTGAATGGACTGACTCTCGCACTGGTATTAAAGAAATTATGATTTCCATAATTATTTTGTATAAATAATGATGAGATAAATTCAAAAATTAATTGACTTTAAGATTAGTTCAATCTTTTTGAACAAATTATTTATGTATTTAATTGACTTTGAAATTAAAGTACAGATAGTTTTACAGCAATTTATTTGTTCTTTCAATTTATTGAGACTTTTTGTCAATTAAATCAAAGGCTCAGAGAATGAGTTTAATGACATTATTTTATTATTAACAGATGGGATGTTAGGGGTTTGCATTGAATCAGTGCACTGCACACCATAAACTTGAGGAAGCCTTTAGTAATTTACCAAAACTTTTAAATTAATAATATTTAATACAAATGAGATTTTGTGTCCACTCATATGTGTGTTCATAAAAATAGACAAAATCTCCACTAATTTTCTGTTGAAAACATTAGTTAACTTCTAATTGAAAACTAATAATTAAAGTCAACAAAATATGAACACAATTTGTAAACCAAGTAATGAATAAAAGGGTAATATTTGTCTATTTTTATAAGTGTTAACTCCATAGACTTTAAACTCATAGTTTATAAGTTTATAAACATTTGCCGCACTTTTAATTGAATTTATGTAGAAATCCCTTTAAATCCCATTTGAACTGTTGTTCAATGCGTTCATTTCAATGTTTAGTCTTAGAAATTAGTGTTTAATGAAAACTAATTAACTTTTCACTCGATATTTGTTTAGTTAAGTTTATTTCAAATTTTAATTGAATTTTCAAATAAAGTTAATGAAGAAAAGTGTTTAAAAATGGACCGAAATGTAGGGATCAGTGGCTAAACGACTCTCCGCTCAAACTAACACCATTGGGGACCCCTTCCAAAGGTTTGAGTCTTGTGTTACAATTATTGTGGAAAAAGTAAAAAATATTTCATAAAAATTCATTAGAGATTCAGTCACGAAGTGTTATACTTATATAAACCGGAATAATATTAAGTTCCGACTAATTCTGTTCTCAAAAATTATAGCTGTGTTCACTCCTGACTCAATGTTAATGTTTTGCACCAGATTTGTGTCCATACGATTCATAGTTGCCTTTGAAATGTGTTCTCACGATTAATGCAAAAAACGGGAGTGTCTTCAGTGGTTTAGCGCTTCAAAAGCTGTAAAAATAGCCGAAAAACCTTATGTAAGGCCTTATGACTTATAAGTTATGAGCAGGGTCTTCAAAAAAGGTATCAAGATAAAAATCTGAAGCTTTTAAAGAGAACGTGCTGAGTTTCTCCATAAATATTTACATGAATAAATTTTTACTCATTTTATTATTCTAGTAATTAACCTAAGATTCAGATTTGTTTACAAAAATATGAGTAATTTTAGAGTACGTTAGTCATTGTCATCTATTTTTGAGTTATTCATAAATATATGTTCAAAAATTAATCAGGGTTATTATGAAAAACTATGAAAAATATTAAAGTTCTGAAAAGGAGTCATATAAAAGTTTGACGTATTTGTCATCAAGCAATTCAAGCTTATTCTTGATACGCTTTTTGATACTTTTTTTGAAGATTCTGGTTCTAAACTAAACCTATGTTACCACCAATAGATGACTCATCGTTTCATTATAAGTTCTAAATAATAAGTTCTAATATAATTCAAATTTTGTTAATCCAGTGAAACGCACATACTTTGGTTTTCCCCAATAGTTGAAGGTTTGGGTATAATTTAGTTTAGGGATCAGATATTAAAAATATAGTCCCCTATTAACTAATTGACAAAAATAGTCAAAATTGATTTCAATTCATTCCTTTTCCAAATGTTTTTTTCATTACATTTACGGAATGTGTAAAAAAGGGTATATTAAGGGTAGTGTTTGGGATAATTGTTTTACGTTTAAGAATTTGATAATAATTCGAAAATAGTATTTTGTGTAAAGTTTTTATAATTTATATTATGTTATGTATTAGTGCTGTTCGGAAGAGCTATAAAATTTAAAATACAGTTAAGCCTTCGAATAGTGAACGCCTCGAGACCAGCGAATTCGTTCACTATTTAAAGGTTTGCACTATTTTATGGTAAGGTTTTGGTAAAAAATTATACATTCATTCAAACCTGATGTTATTTATTCAAATTTTTGGAAAAACGTCAATAATTGTTTCAATTGAATTTGATTTTGGCTAAAATTTGTCAAAATCTATTTGTTGACCACTTTATTCAAATTTATATTCACTTCTGGAGGCTCTTTAATCCTCCTTTTCCTCTTTCCCACTACTTTTCCAATTTTTTTCATCAATTTCTTTATTGTTGTGATCATAACAAATGAAATTCTTAACCAAATATTTAATAAGTTATTTATGTTTTCAAATCAAATGAATGAACTATTTCTGCATAAATTCGACATTTTTTTCAAACAAAATTTCACTATTGAGAGGTTTTGTATGTTATACAAGGAATGCAATTAATGCATTCATTTCAGAATTGGTAGGTTTTCACTAACGAGAGTTGACATTGTTACTATGGAAAAGGGACTCTGGACCTAGTGAGACTGGTTGTTCATTAATGAGAGGTTTTCACTATTCAGAGGGCTCACTATTGGGAGGTTTAACTGTACTTATATAGACAACAAATATTTATATTAAATTTAAATTTAACTTAATTTTCTTCGTTGGGAACAACATTTTCAGTCGTATTCATAAAAGAAACTTAATTATGAATTGAGACTCAAAACTAGAGTTCAAACTTAAGTCACACTTAAACTCAGACTTAAACAACGGTCGTATTCCCAAATTGAACTTAAGTTTGAATTCCAACTTAAACTTGAAATATGTTTTGGAGAAAGCAAACGAGACAGGGTTAAGTCAGCTTGATTAGATTTAACCCTTTATGTCGACTTCACTTTAAAGTTTGCTTTCTTCAACACAAAGTTTAAGTTCGAGCTCAGACTTAAATTGTATATTTCTCTCAAAATTGGGGAAATGCGATTCTGCTTGCAGGGGTACAAATACGCTTTTCCAAGGGTTAACCCCATGTCTGTTAAAAAGGTTAAATTAGTAAAAATATTGTAATTAATTTTTCTACTCAATTGCGTAAATGTAATGACTATAGATTTGTTGCAAAACCTTTTGCCAAATATTAATATATTTTAATTTTATAAACAGAAAACACTTAAACTGTGCCAAAAGGCACTGTAATTAAGCCAAACCTCGATGTAATTCGACCCCTTTTGAAGGCACGCATCGCATTGTGAGGAAACGACTAAATTTATTTGTAATTCAATTTATTTAAATTAATTATACAAATAAAATGTTAAATTACAGCACTTCTCAAATAATTTGTTAACGAAAGCGATTCATTAAATTGTTGTGAGAGTCTATTCCAAAGCTCTTCTGTAAGTATTGATAAGTGTTGGCAGCGATTCATTATTTCTTCATTCGTTATAATGTCTTCGATATGTATTTTAAGAAAAAGACCTAAATATGATTGAATTAAATCGAAATCTCGAAGACTTTTGAGACCGAATTCAATGGCATTTAAAAAGAATATCAATAAATCTGGAGATCCATTTAATTGTGTTGAAAGCGAACGAATTTCTGCATCAATAGATGACTGACCCATTGATTTGAGGCCTTCCAAAACAGGTTTGAAATCTGATTCACTATTACATGATATTAACAATTCGCCAAACATTGAAATTGGTTTCAAATTTTGAATAATATGAGAGTCTTTAGACTTATCGCCCATTTTATGTGAGTCTTCGATTAAAAATTTAGGTTCAATTCCGGCGACAGTCGGCAGAAAAAAGGGCGCGTTTTGTGGTTTTTGTATAACTTCTTTAGGTTTGTTTCGTTTCTGAAGAGATAATTAATTAATAATTAAATAAAAATATCATAAAATAAGACTTACTTTAATTAAATCTAAATTCAAGAGATTTTTCCACTTTGAGTCTGGAAGTGTAGATAAACTTATTAGGTCTTCAGCCAATTGTTCGGGTGATTTATATATAAAATCCTGAATGGTATCCATTTGTTGGGTATCTTCTCCATTGCATTCACTATAAATCTGATTATCCTCTTCTTCCTCCTCTTCATCAGTGCGGACGACTGGCATCGATAATAAAATTGGTTCCGTTTCCTCAGAAATTGGGTGCAAAGATAGTGGAGAATAGAGTGAGATATTGGCCCACAAATAGATGCCTAAGTTGTTGGAGTGGACGGTCGCCAAAAACTCTCCATTTGGGGAAAGAGTTAAACTGACACAAGGAGTGGTCACACGAAATGCATCAACCATTAGACCGATTGGCAAATCCCAAACGCGAATAATTGAATCTAAAGAAGCAGTGATGAGCCAACGGCTCTCATTATTGAAGACCATATCTGTAATGCGATCCCTATGAGGACCAAACACTCGGATTACTCGACGCGTTTCGCCGTCGACTATATTCACATAAAAGTCATCCAAAGAGACGGCTATCAAAAAACTTTAATCGAGTGATTAAGTGAAAAGAAAATAGTTTAGGCCATACCTTTCCTTATGGATAACTAACTGATTAATCGGTGCATTCATTTGAATGCTCTCCAAAAGCTGTGTTCCTTTGAAGCGCCAAAACTTGAGTTTTGAGTCATTTCCACCACTAATGACATATTGGTTGAGAGGATCACTGGAAACACCTTTAACGGGTCCGTCGTGTGCTTTCTGTCCATACGTTGCCCTATGAATACCGGACTGAATATTGAAGCGATCGATGTGTCCGCTATTATAACCAATTAATACGAAATTTCCACAAAAACTCAAAGAAACGCACTTTTTGTCGAAAAAAATATTGTTTCAAAATAAATAAAGAAAAATATATTAATGGTATTCCAATTGAAGGATATTGTAATGTATTTAAAATGAAAAAATATTATATCACGACTTCAATGAGTGCATAAAATAAGTACTTAAAAGTAGATATTTAGTGATATTTATGTAATAAAATAATTCTTTTGTTAAAAATTTCTCCAAATTTTCTAAACATTAATTTAGAATAAATTGAATCAATTTTTGAAATTAAATTTCTATTTCGCATAATTTTCTGATAAATACCCTATAATTAAAGTGAACCCTTTGTTCCCACAATATTTTAAATGATTTCAAAATGAATACCTGCGCCACAATATTAAGATGTCCGCGAAAACGGGAGTGAAGTAATTTATGTTCACCCATTTTACAGTTATTAAATGACCAGGTGGTCACCAAATTCAAGTTTTGATGGCAGGCAGCGATTCCGTCCCATTCCTTTTCACGCGTTGTTTCTTAAAAGGAATTCAAATGAATTTAAAGGCAATGAATGTATAAAATACCTGCCGTGAAGTCAACAATTGGTTTCATTTTATGGGTGTCTTTACGGACGCCTTTCTTTTTTGAAATTTTTCTATTATAAGAAGCGATCCCTAGATTTTTATTCAATCGCTCGGAATAAATAGAAAATGCTCTTAAACTTGAGTCAAGTCCTGCGCTCAGCACATATTGTCCTCTGGAACCATGAAAGCGAATTTTGGTCGGAGGCTTCGTATGTCCGTCGCGTTGGTATAATATTCTGGCCGTTCCGTCCGAAACATCAAAACACCAAACCTTAAAAGAAGATTAAAAAATATATGTTTTGTTTGAGGACTAAATACAAAGAATTTTCTAATACTTTAAGAGAATTATCTGTAGAATTGGTTACAAGAAGTGGTTGTTTATCAATAAAAGTGGTGCCAACGATAGGTCCGGAGTGGATGTGCATCATTTGTGTCTCTAAACGTTTGTGTTGGAGATTCCAAACGGCTAAATGACCCGAATCTGATGTCGAAACTAAAAAGGGCTGTCCATCACTTCTAAAAGAAAGTGTGTGAACTGATCCCCACTCCTGTTTGAACTTCATTAAAGACAAGTCTTCTCTAATATTATGAATGAAAATAAGTCCGTTTTGTAAACCAATGGCGATGACATCGATTGCTGGCGCCTGACTTAAGTGAGTGACACGACTTTCCCAACCCTTGAAAGTATAGATAAGAGTTTGTGTTCTAATATTCCATAATTGAAGCGATCCCTGACTCGAACCGATCAGTATTTTATTAATATAAGTCGATGGATGTAAAAGTGCTGTCATTTTAAATGACTCCTCATTGAAAGGAAGAGTTAAAGTCATTTCTTGAGTCCGAATTTCCCAAATTCTGAGAACATTTTCGGAGTCAATCGCTATTAAATGGGGACCAAAAGGGAGTAAATGTTCAACACTTCCAACACAACCAACAAATGACTTGGATTTCTGAAATCCATAAAATGTGTTAAAATAAAGAGAAAATAATGTAATTAAATATGATTTTAACCCATTTGTGTCCGTATTTCCACCCAAAGATTTCATTGTCGGCAGAAGTGTAGACAAATCGGGAATCACTGCTCAGAACTTTAATATCGTTTAAATGGGAAACGCCTTAAACAAAGTTTTAAACAATTAGTAAATTATATGAAAAAAATTAATAAATTACAGGTTTCGATGAGTTTTAATTTATTATCAAAAACCAAAAAAGTATTTTTTGTGGCCGTTATTACTCTTATCTGACATAACTTATCGATATATCTGACGATATGAGGAATATTTGACGAAACAAAACCCACACTTTTGTAGCCCTCAAATATTCGGCTGTTTTTATACATTATTTCAATTAAATAATAAATTTAATTAAATTCTTAACAAATTGAATATAAAAAAACTTTTGGTTAAAACAATTTTGTTTATGATTTTATGTAAAACACGTGTTTTGTTGTATTCTTCATAAACAACGTTAGAATTATTTGGTTTATTTTAATTATTTAGCTTTAGCTTGATCATTTGGTTAAATGTACTGTAACTTAACAAAAGTCATTTTAATCAACTATTTTGTTTGAGTTTGTTAAAAAAATTGCAATTTTCTTATTACGAATAACGGTTGAGATAAACATAATATTTGACATTAACCTGGTCAATTCATTTTATATTTATCTCAACCAAGCGCAATTCTTAAAAATTCCAATTCTTAATCTTAACCACTGGACCACTGCTTTATTTTTCAATAAATTGTTTAAAACTTATATTAAATTTTTAAATATAATAAAGGATTAATTTTGTGTCTCAAAAATTAAAAATTGTTTACTTGATAATAATATTTGATAGAATAAACTTGAAGTGTTTCTAAACTCCCCTAAAATATAAGCCATCAATAGTTGAATATTTAAACTTTAAACGCAATTAGTTTTGATAAATTTATTTTAAAGTTTTTCATTTAAATGAGTTTTATTGTGAATTTAAATAATGAATTTTGTGATTTTGATTGGCTTATGGTTTGGAAGATAATCCTCTCATAACAATAAATTTGGCCCAAAAAACTTCCATTAAGTCAGTTAGTGGTTAACAATAATAATTAATTATATTTAATATATTAATAGATTAGAAAAATATTTTTAAAACATTAAATGAAATCAACATTTTGTACACTAGAATCTCCTAATAATGTGACCTCTGAATTGTGAAGACTTTAATTAATGAACGATCAGTTTTGGTTTCCAATTAACTAAATCTTTTTTTTCAGGGAAAACTTATTAGTGAAGTTCACTGAACAATGTTTGCGGTCCCGAACCGATCACTATTAAGAGGTTCTAGTGTACAAATTTAACAAATTTAAAGTCTAAGAGTTTTGTTAGAATTAAATGCTTTATTGTTAGAGTTATGAGAGTGACTGCAAAACAAAGTCATAGACAGTGAAAGGGATGACCCGTTTGTGGATCGCTGTTCAGTGGCCGCCAGAGTTAGACTCGTGTGAGAAACCACTGATGAAGAGTTTGGGTCACGACGTGAATCCTTTTTTAAATATAAGTTTAAAAGAAGTGATGCAAACATTTGGTTAATATATTTAAATATTCTTCTTCTAAGTTCTGTGGGAGCGGCCAATGTATAGATGATTGGATTGACAGCACTGTTGATGGGAAGGACAAAGACAACGACCCACGCGTACACATTAGCTATAAATTTTATAATAAAGCTTTAATTAACGAAATGTTAGGCTAAAAGAGGATTCAGTAACAGATTTAACACAAATATTAACTATAAACTAATATTAGATTAAATTCATGGATGTTAAAGCTCCTCAATCTCAGGGGAGGGGGTGTCAGGGTAGGGTATTTTAGTCTCGGCTCAAATCGGAGGGGTCCACACGCGCGTCTCAGGGGGTTATTTTGCCGATTTTTCCATCTCAGGGGGTATTTTGGAACACCCCCCTCTTTAACATCCCTGATTAAATATTTTCCTTAATTGTGACAAATAATTTGAATGAGAGTAGTCTTACAAGAAATTGGTATTTGGAGGAGAGCTATGATTTTAATGACAACAATTGGAACCCAACAAAAACAATCGGTGACTACAATCCCAAAGAATCGGAGGGCGAGAACTGCGTCTTCTCGTTTGCGGCCGACAAAAGCCGGTCGCGATTGCTTTCGATCCCTTTTTATTATATAAAACATTATTAAATATAACGATATTATTAACAAAACCTGAAAATAAATAAATCAACAAATAAATGTTAAATTAAGAAACAAATGAAGAACTAACTGATGGAAAGTTAATTCCCAGAAAGACTAGCGTCGAGTACTCCCATCCCGTCATATATGGATCGTCGATATGTAAAGGAAAACAGAGTCCATTCGATGCGTAAAAGACTCGATCGCCTGTAGTCTTATAATAAACAATTGGAAATGAGGCCAATAAAATGGCCAATAACCAAACAATGACCAAGTTCATTTTAGCCGCAAAAATTGTTACGACTCGAAAGTTAGCTGTAATGCATCGAAACCTTTCAATTGTGATGAGTCCTAATGTAAAAACAGACACTTGAGAGGACAACATCGCCATAAAGCCACAGGTAGTGCACGACCAAGATGACATCCATGAAAGGGCGTGCTTTCTATATTCATCTCGAAATGCCATATCATGTGCTCCAATAGCGCACAGATATATACCCATCAATAAGTCAGCCGCTATTAAATCATATAATTATTCAAAATTAACAGAAAGTAGAGAACAAATCAACAAAATTTTAATTTTTGAAAACTTTGAATAATTTGTTGTTTAAGTTTTTTTAAAATTCATTTTCTATTAAAGAATCGAAAAACAATGAAAATATACTAAAAGATAATAAATAAAAACTAAAAGTGAAATAAAAATCAAATTAAATTTCAAAGATCTATATAAATACCGGATAAGTTTTTTATAAAAAGTGATAAAACGTGATCTTCTTTTTTAGATAAAGATCTCCAAATAAGAACCACAACATTTCCAATGCAAGTGATGAGAGCCACCACCCAAACAGAGTATCGCAAAACAGGCAAAACCAGTAAATGTTCGGCAGACGATAAACCGTCGGTAATCGGACGACAAATTCTGACTATTGGTTAAAAACGTTTAAAATTTTGTCATTCGATTAAATCTCTCTTAAATCGTGAATATTCTTTATTTGCTTAAATCAATTCAGAAGCTAAGGGTTGGGTTAGGGTTTTTATTTTATAATTGTTCGGGAAGGGTAGAGTCTGGAAAAAATGAAAAAAAGTCATCTCTAGTGCATATGATCATGGTCAAAATGGTGTGGATAATGGTTAATTAGTTTTGGTATAAAAAAGATTGTGTTGGACACCACTATAACCACTACCAGTGGTCATATAGCAGTCATTCACACATTTGATACGCAAATAAAGAATGAATCGTATCGTCATTTAGTGAAATAACTATAATTTTTTTAATGAAAGTTATTAATAATAATATTTGATGAAAATATATTTACCCCGGGGAGCATAAGAACAATACCGGAATTTTTTAAAATACCTGTAATATAAAGTCAAATGTAAATAAATTTAAAGAGTTATTTAAAAAATAATTCAATGTTTAATTGAAAAAATGAAAGGTATGTAAATTTAATTCAGTGATGGCCAAGGGGAAAAAAAGATATCAATTTTCTTCCAAACAGGGATATAGTCATATATCCCCCTTGGCTTTTGCCGATTTTCATTTATTAAAAAATTTTAATGTTGTATTACCTCATGAACAAAGTCATACCTAGGAACCTAGTTTATGTGCCAGTCTTTAAAAAATAGTCTAGTATAAAATATGTTCATATATTAAAATTATAGTTAATAGTTAATTATATAGTTTGGGGTTAAATCTTGGTTAAGGGTTAATCATTGAGTTTACTAATCATTCATAGATATATGTCACATATGTGTCAGGATATCAATCAATCAATATCTTATCCCCTTATCCTCTACGAGGGTCGGGGCACAAGCCGGCAATTGTTGTCCACCAGAGGTCCCGACTGATGGCCGTTTCACCTGCCCGGGAATAGTCGACCCCTACTCTCGTACAAAGATTTCGGATCCCATCCGACCATCTCATGCACGGTCTTCCTCGAGGTCGACTCCCCGTTGGCTGAGCTGAGTAGGCTTGCTGCGGAAGTCTACCCTGTGGCATTCTCTGTGTCAGGATATTACTTATTATATGTCAAAATTTATTATTAGATCAAATACAAGCTTATTTGAATAAATGAACATAGTTTGTACTAGGGCCCGGAGTCAAGCAACCAATTTCGGGAAAACCCGAGAAAAACCGAACCAGAATCGGGATTTTTCGGTTTCGAGTTTCAATCTAAAAGCTTCGGGTTTTGGAAAAAAGTGGTTCGGGTTTTCGGGTTTTTTTAAATCTTTCAGTTCTTGTAATAAATGTATAGAAAATGTAATTTATCTTGATAATTTAGTTAAAATACATGTATATTCAAATTTACATAACAGAAACTTAGAATAATGTATAAATTAGAGAAATTCGATAAAAGTATTATCTGAAAAGTAAAACATTCAATATGAGAATACAACGATTCAATAATTAAATGCTCTAGAATAGGGTTAACAAAGTAAAATATGAACTTGTTAAAAGTTTATATTAATAATTTGTTTGATAAAAATTATTTCATATAATTTATTTCAAAACATGTGAAGTTTTCAAAATAATTTGATGATAAATTAAAATTTTCTAAACTCTAGCATTAATTAATAAAATATCTCATTCGTGAATAAATATTTTTTATTAAAGGGAGTTAACCTTTTGTGAAATTACTTTAGCAGATAACAGATTCCTTCAATTGAAAGAAATGAGTTACATTTCTTACATTGATTTATGCAAATAGTAGACATAAACTCCTTTATCAAGTTTTTAATTAAACTTCGGATTTTTTCGGGTTTTACTGTAAAAATATTTTCGGGTTCGGGACGGTTAGGGTTTTAGATTTTACTTTCGGGCCGGGTTTGAAAATCTCTCCAAGTCCTGGCTCTAGTTTGTACCATGCTAATTCACATAATTTTTCACATCAACTTCAACTTTTCATGGTTCGTATGACTCATACCATTATAAATAAAATTAATAATTTATTAAAAATATGGTGTCTTAATGACTATAATTCAAAATTTTAATTTTAAAGATAAACATTGGATAACATATCCATTAATGTCTATATTAATGATAATTATTCTAAATTCATAATGAATTGATAAAATTGATGTAAGATTTTATTGACTTCTTTATTATTAAATATTATCTGTTTTATCAAAACCTAGTTATCAAAAGAAAGTTTTTTAGTTATTTTGAATCTATTTTTTGATTCAATATTTCTTTTTTAAACCTTAATATATCCTCACTTATAAGGGCATGCTATTATAGCCCAGGGTATAATGGCCTATGGTCAATTTCAGTAATGACTTGACATTGCCAGTAACACCTTATTACCTCTAAATATAATTTAAACCGTATTAATAATACGGTTTAAATTAAATGAAAATTTTTAAGCAGTTTTTAATACACATTTGAAATGATTTGATTTTTCATCGTATCTATTGTAGTGATTCTTTAAATTTTTATTTAGAATTGAAAAAATTATTTATGTTGAATGAGCAAGGTATTTGGATAACTTACAAATGTTGAAGTTGAGTACATTGCGAGAAATGCTCCAAATCTATGTTATCGATTGTAATGCCCTCCAAATAACTATAATTTTATAAAATATTCACTTTTAAGAATTTATAAAAAAATTAGAAAATGTTCCCAAAAATAATTAGTTAAACCCAATAAATGTATTTTAAATAATAATTAAACGGTTTTGAAGTTAAAGAAATTATTTGATTTAATAAAAATTTTTAGTGGTTTAAAGGGTTTTTATAGGGTTTAAGACATTTATTTGAACATTATTTTAATATACGGTTTTATTACAGCGATTGTAATGAAGTTAATTCTTTGAATATTGATTTTGGAAACGAACGAATCATAATGTTGTTCGTCAGTTGTCTGTAATAATGAATCAAATTAGTTTATAATTTTAATTTATAAAGTTATTATTCAACATTATTCAATAA
>JAQFZL010000603.1:0-14491 GCA_034695685.1 Galumna lanceata
AAAAAATATTTTAAATGATTAACGTTTTCAAGAAAATTAACCCTAAATGTTGTAAAAAAATCTATTACAGTCGGCAACCATTAATTTTAATAATTTTGGTGAGGGTAATTTGGTTAAACCCTTAATTTGTTTGTTAAAAGCATTGATTGATAATTAGAAAAAGCATTTAAACTCGTAATTTTGAGGTTATATTGAATTTTAAGGAGAAAAATCAGTTAATTCCTTTTTTCATATTATTAAGTTATTTTTGAGTAGATTTGTTATAAATTTTAAAGACTTTAAATACCCATTTGGCCATATATTTGAAAATAATGACTGCAATTTAAAGAATTATTATTTGATATTTCTTTTGATATTTTTGAGAGTCAGAAATATCGGCACAATCTTGAGATCCAATAATATATAGTTAAGATTTGCTTTCGTTTGATTACATTTTTAATTTTATCAATCAATCAAAAAAACAAAAAGCATTTAAACAAAATTAAAGATTTTATATAAAATGGAAAAATTTCAATCAATTTTTGATTTTCTTCAACAATTTTTTAAGTTTAGTTAAAGCTATAGTTATGAGTTTATATGCACTTATATAGGTTTGGTTCACATATTTGCTTAAAACTAACGGTTAGTCAAAGCCTTTGACTCAAAGCTATTGGTTGTTAAAACTATCGGTTGATTTTTAACATTAAGTCTATGGGAAGGGGTTTTTGGTTTTGAGTTTAGATTAAAACTATTGGTACTTAAAATCAATGGTTTCCGACTGTATATTGAAATATTTATTAGTGGCTGATTTTTTTAGTCATAATTTGTTATTGGAAATGTACACACTATTCGAACACACACTAAATTAAATGTTCTTATATCAGGAATTGTTAAAGAGGGAGATATTCCAAAATAACCTCTGAGACGCGCGAGTAGATCCCTAATGAGCCGTCTTCGCGCCGGCTCGGATTTTCCAACTTTTAAGAAAATCTATTAGTTTTTATTAGTATCTAATTTATTGAGATAAATTGTAAGCCATACACAAGTCATGTTTTCAGCCATTGAGAGGCTAAATAATTTATCTCAATAATATGCTCAACTAATGGGGATTTTTCGACAAATTTCAACAAAGACCCAATAGTAGTTTAAGTTATTTTAATATGTAATTTTGAGATGGCAAATAGGGGGTGTTATGTTTTACATCCACCTTAATTCGAAAAATGGCCAAAATACCCCACTAGAATGGACCCTGAAGGACCCCTTCGGAGCCGGCGCGAAGCGCTGATTCCGATTAACCAAAATTTCGTCAAAAATTTTTGATTTTTCAATAAAAATTTTAAATAAGTCTTATTTTTAGCATGTTTATTGAAATTAAGACTAAAATGGTTTGTTTTGAAGATATTTTTGAAACTGTTGAAAGCAATTTAAGAACAAAAATTGACTAAAAACAATGTTTGAGGGCAAAACCAATGACCACTACATTTACGGGTTAATAATAAAATGATAATATTTATACTATATAAACAAAGAAAATACAATATTAACAAAGAAAAACCCGTTATGAGCAAAAGCAAGGGGTGGGTGTTGAGTGGGGGGTGGGGATAATAGAATAAATAAAAAGCTTCATATTTAATGAAGCTTGAAAATAGAAAGCTTCATTAGAGAATTCAATGACAAAAATGAAGTGTTGACAGACGTGAAAATTTTGAGACAGGTCTTTATCAATCAAAGCTGTTCATGTGCCGTAATTTTCAATTCAGGATAACATGTAAACAACACTATTCAACAGGCAATCCAATCTCCTAATCATCATTATTTAAACCAAAACAACTATCGACTCAAAACATGTTTGAGTGTAAGTTACAGAAATTTTGATAGGAAATCGTGTGATTTATTGGTTTTATGGATATGCAGTTTTATCAAACCATTAACGAATTTGTCGAGAATTTTTCTCATAAGTGTACCAAGATAAAATTATTTGATCTAATGACACTTTGTACATGAAAACATAAGAAAAAAGTTTGAATTATCAAATTCGATACTCTAAATCATACTTAGTTTGTTATTTGAAAAAAGCTTTCTACATTATTATAAAAATGTGCTGATTATTCCTCAACACTTATATGGCCAGAAATGATCAAATATAACAATCTTTTATTTCTTATAACAAAAGCGGCCAGATATAATAAATTGCAGAAGCATTGTGTGGTCGTCCGAAATCGCACTTATCAAGTGCGTTGCACATGCATTTTTTCACTATTTAAATATTAAGAAATGAATTGCTTAGTTAGCTGTAAAAAAAACAAGGTTTGAGAGCAAACTCGATAATTACTACATTAACATCTCATTAATATTTCAATAGACTTAATTAATGAAAAGAAATAACCCCAATACATACCTTAAGTCAAAAACCCTAAATTGACAAAAAACAGGGGGTGTGTTGGTGAGTGAGGTGCATAGTCTTTCATTTATGGGTATTTCCCACTTTTTTATAGTTAATAATATTAATGGGGTTTAAAGAAATCTATCTGAATCATAGAAAATGGAGCAAGATAAACCCTATTTGTTGTAACCATAAACCAAATAAACCCCATTTATAGACGTTATTCCCATAAAACCCCATGAACTGTAGTATTGCATAAAAGCCTAATAAATGCTTGTTTTTCTTCATTTTTATGTCATCATTTTTGATGATTTTTTAATTGGCGAAAAAAGTTGACCAAGCTGCAATTAATAAAATAGAAGATATGTATTAAAAGACATATTTACTAAATTCAAACTTTTCCATTGATATTTAATTTTTCAGAATAAATTTATTTGGCATAAGTGGAAGCTATAAGATATGGTTTAATCATTATAAATTACAATAAATGGAAAAGTATCACTTCAGTTTTACCGTCATTTATGATTTTTCTTGATTATGAAAAATAATTTGAAAATTAACAAGAAAATATTTTCAAAATTATATTCCTCCACATTCTGATTGAATATGAATAAAATTAAAGTGAAGTTTCTTATATCACATAAATAAATTTGATTGATTAAACAATATCCTTTTATTAGTTTGTGGCGACTTTAGACGATCCCTTCCCATTAAACGACATATTTTAATCATTACTTTTATACTTACGTTTTTTATGATTAGACTTCTGGAAAGTTAAGATGAATCCTAATATTAGATAACAATGATGTCAAATATTTATCTCAAATTATTAAACAAATAATTGAAAACATTTCACATTTTAATCATTAATTGTAAACTTTGTTCATTACTTTTCACTATAATGGTAAATTAATCATTGAACAACGTATAGATGAGATGATATATAAATATGGTTATTAATATTTCAAAATGTTATTTTATAATTAACTAGATAATATTGTAAATAAAAAAATATGTGAGGTTATTGAATTTCTACAAAATTACCATAAAATCTAATTTGAAGTTCATTTGGTTAATAATTTCAAAAAATTGAAAAAACTATTCTGAAGATTCCATTATATAATGAATTTTAATTTTTTGTCTCAATTTCTCAAAATAAATATCGGAATTAACATAAAATTTTTGTTTATCAACCGATTTAAAAGACATTTCAATAAATAATAATACGAATCTAAGTAGTTCACAAAGCAACCATTAAAAAAATGAACTGCATTTTCATTGAAAATTTATATTATATGAATTATTGAAAAATTATAGTTATATTTCAACCCATCAATTATTTATTTACATTTTGCGATATATTAAAACATTTTTTTTCAATTTATATTTGTTTTGAATGAAAAACTTCATTAATTATTTAAATTTAATAATGATTTTTAACAAATTTCTATTTTAACCATATTTATTCATGAAAGAAGAAATATGTGCTTTAAGTTTTTCCAGATCAAAAATAAAATTTTCATTATAAATATTAACATTGTTGGAATTGTTTGAATCATTGATATCATTTGTTTCTGTGGATTTGATGGTGTTTTTTATCCATTTGAGAAAATAAGAAACTTTGATATTAACACCAGGATAACCAACTATTATAATTGTGTTGATAAAATGAAATTTTTTCAATGATTTTATTAACAATACTAACATCCACAACGACCTCCATATGAGACAATTCCAACCAACCAAGCACGACCTTTTCATTAGAATGAAGTTATAATTTCATTTAAAAAATATTTTCAAAAGTACCATTTTTATATTGTATTAGAGGCCCTCCGGAATCACCCTGTTCATAAAAATGAATTTAATAAATTAAAAAAAAATCATTGAGTATTATTTTGGAAAATTTATTTCGAATTCAATGGAAGAATAAATCATTTGCGTTACTTGTACACTATTTAAAAATCCTTCTCATGAAGTATCAACTTGAAAGTTGAAATTTATATTACCTGGCAGGAATCTTTGTTAGTAGCTGATGTACAAAGTTGTGTTTCAAAAATTTCTTCACCTTTCATTCTTTCACATTTTCTGCTAGGAATAAGAGATAGTGTTACCTCTCTCAAAGATTCAGAACGAGATCCATTATCAACAGTAGTTCCCAATCCTGCTACATCTACTGTGCCTACAGGGTCAGAATTCGTTATCTTTGGTAAACAAATTGGTTCAATAATTTCACTCATGGATATTATTCTGGTAGTTTTAATTAAAGCTATGTCGTATTTTTCACCATATTTTCTATATCTTGGATGAATTTTGATATTCAAAATATTCATTCTTGTTCCATATCTATAAAAATTTGTTCCTAATTTTATTTCATATTTTTTTGGATCTTCACTACTGAAAAAGTTTAAAATAACATTTGACAAAAGTTTAATTATTAAGATAAATAGTCATAAAAATTTTGGAGCAGAACACATTTACTTATACAATAGTTATTAAACAGAATGCAATTATGAGAAATTTGAAAATAATATTTTATATATTATTTTAGATCAATTTCAAACATGAAAAGTACAAAATGACAGAAGAATAAATTGAAAAATTAAAAATTCAATAAATCGAAAATATATTAATTATTAATCTTAGAGATGTTCCATTATCAAAATTTAATTTATAATGCATATCTTAACATTTTCAAAAGTTGAGCATCTCTTTTCAATACTTCAACTTGATTTCAAGGTCAGAAACAAATTTTATTTCTATAGTTTTTGATAAATAAGTAATAATTCTGAAAAACAAGGTTTGAGGGCAAAGCCAATTTCCACTACATTTACGGGTTAATAATAAAAAGATAATATTTATACTATATAAACAAAGAAAATACAATATTTACAAAGAAAAACCCGTTATAAGCAAAAGCAAGGGGGTGGATGGGTGTGAGTAAAGCAATTACATATTCTACATATTACTTCGTAAATGTAGTGAAAAACTAAAAATAATGATTATAACATAATTTTTAAATCAAAACTAATATATAATTTATCAATTCAACATAAAACATAGGAAAAACTATGATATTTGTCATATTTAGCGTTTTTTAGACTTTTTCTAAAATACCATCCCTACTCTGAACCCCCTGAGATCCGGACCTTTAGCCATCTCTGCTTAAAAGAAAATTTGTTTTAGTAATAAATTAGTGTTTTTAATTTTTTTTTTGACTAAAATTTATCTAAATTTTATCTAATTAATAGCCATGAAAGAACTTATCGTTCAAATGATATGGCTCCGATTCGAAGACCGAATGCCGCTGCCCAGCAATTGATGGCTATTCTTGCAGATCCTCCCGACAATCACCCCAACAATGGTCCGGTCCAAACAAACTTTTGGTTGAAATTTTTTTTTATTTGTTCAGTTATTTTTGTATTTATTCTTTTCTATTATTTTTTTATACAAATGAATATAATGATATCATTGGAAGCCATCATTTCATTTGTTCTTAATATACAAATCAACGAAAGAATTTTTGTTTAATATTATTATGTTATTCACACTCATTATCAAAGTGTTGTGTACTGTAAACCGTCATTGTTTTCATACTTATTCTTTGATTTATATCGTAAATACCATCGCTTTTGTAGTTATGTATATAACTATTATATTTGGTTTGAGTTTAATCATTATATGTCTTATATTCAGTGATTTTCCTAAAAATTTAATTGAAAACCAAATACTTATGCGCAGAGATCGTCATCTCTAGGGCTAGTCGTTAGGACGCTGTTGCTATTAGCAAAAAACACTAACTTTAAGTTTCTGTTCAAATATAATATTACAATCTTATTAATCAGTTGTATTGAAATAAACACGAAAGGGAAGGAAATTTTGTATTAAAAGTTATTATCTATTTGTTTAAAATTTTGAGCATAATATGCTTCCCAAACCTGAAACCTCCCTTTGACGATCACTGCTGACAAATAATAAGGAATTTGTTTAAAATTGACAAATGATATGATCTCTTATTATAAATTATTTTATTTACTTTAATTTCTGGCGAAACCTCTGAATAACCGCTTATTTGAGAGAAAAGACGTAAATTTTCACAAATAATTTGTTTTGGTTTCAAAGTTTTGAACAAAAAGTTGTGAATTAATATACTTTTATTAAACATAATATCAATTATTCATAGATTTTCATTAAATCTATCACTAATTTTCTCCAAAACTTATTGATTTCATCGCAAAAATTTATTGAAAATCAAAATAAATTTTAATCAATTTTTCGTCCAATGATTACGTTTTAATAATAATTTATAAAATGGTTACAAATTTGCTTATTTATCTCCAAAACTATTAAATTAATTGAATTATCAGTTAATTTATTAATAAACTTACCTTTACTTTACAATAATTAGTGATTCTTTTGTTTTGTTCTGTCGTTAATAATAATAAGAGAAAGTATTCAATGTTTTAATGTTCACATTATTGTTGTTTATAAATGATTGATGTCATCAACTCTTGAGTTTGTCTCTAGTTTTGTACTGAAGTTTAAACTCTTTATATTTAATATAAAATTTAATGAAAATAATTAAAAGAAAATTTAAAGTCTTATTAAAAGTGTTGTTTCGGACGAGACTTTTGTCGGCTTTCGTCGCATTAATTCTTATATTTATTTCGTTTACTTTAAGTAAGTTTTAATACTTTAAATGTATTTTTGAATTCATTGAAATTATTTTAAATGTTTAGTCACTTATCTCTTAATTAATGGCGATATTAAAGACAAACGTATGGCAAAAGTATATCTCAAACCTAAAGCACAGGTTTTGGATGTTTTTCACAAAAGTTTTGACCGAAGAATTCAAAGTTATTGCAATCCGTTTACAACTATTACTTTAAATGAAGAAAAAGATAAACAATTGAATTCTAATCCAGAATTGAAATTATTTAAAGTTTTTATAGTCATACGTCACGGCGATAGAGGACCCCTCCGTCCCGTTAAACATCAGTCATCTATTAATTGCGATCCATTCCTGAGTTCAAACAATTTGAAGCCATTTATTAAGAGATTTTTCATTGAAACCAAAGACAGATTAAGACATTCACTCAGAGATAAAACACTGAATTTGATGTCAAATTCAAATTCATTAGAATCTGGACTTTTGTCTCGATTTGGTTTTGTCCAACACTTGACTTTGGGCTCAGTTTTGGGTCAATACTATAAAACCAAATTGAATATAAGCGCCGAACATATTAAGGTCTATTCAACCGCTTATTCCCGAACCTATCATTCGGCCATTGCTTTCATTTATGGTTTATTGAAACCAAAAACAATCATCGATTTCAAGACATTCCCAAAAATCTCTACAACTTTTGGAACATTTTTCTGTTTTAGTCGACAATTTTGTCCAAAAAATTGTCAAAAATTCGATGAATTATATAAAATATTAAATGAAAATAAACGACAGACTCTGTCATCACATCCGGCAATTGTCAGACTTATAGAGAGTTTGAAAATAATTATATCAAATAATAAAAATGAAAGCAATTTATTTACGTCTCCGATCGCACTCTTTGATGGTCTCATGGCTTATATGTGTCACAACAAAGCACTTCCCTGTCTTGAAGACAAGTGCATCGTTTTAGAAGATGTAAAGCAATTGATATCTTTCATTGAATATCACGGAAAACAACTCTCTGTTTCACAAGAGTTTAAACACTTAGAATGGCTTAAAATTTACGGTTTTATCGATCATTTGATTTTTCAAATGAATGACACCCGAAGTCAACCAAAATTGACGCTATATTCTGGTCACGACATAACTATTGTGGCTTTGGCTACAGCTCTCAGTTTCTTTGATGGGGTAATTCCGCCCTACGCTTCACGAGTCATATTTGAGACTTATATTTATAAAAATCAAATCAATAATATTTATCTCAGAATTATATACAACGGAAAAGATATGAATCGTTTTACAGATATTTGTAAACAAAATCAATCGAAATGTTTAACATTTGATTCAAAACATAATTTGAATCAAAATTATTTAATTTCTATAAAAGACTTCAAAGAATATGTTTTAGAAAAATTCAAATCTCTTACTAAAACAAATGAACATTCGTTTGCCTGCAATTCATGACTTTATTATTATCTCAAAAATTAATGATAACTTTTATGATATTTCTTTTGAAAGAATATAATTATAGTTAATATATTAAATACTCAATTAATTTGATAAAATGTTTTACGAAAATCGATGAGAACTTTTTGATAATTGGGATCCGAATCGATGTCTACTAAAATATCTTCGATTTGTTTGGAGTTACTCTTAATCTGAAAGTCTGACGAATATCTTCGATTCAATCGATTGTTTGGAAGAATTAGAGGACAGGGAAGCAGTTCTTTCATAATACTGTGATGTATGATAAGTGACACAAGACTTTCAAATTCCTTTGTGAAGCCCTTAAAACAATTTGAAATAATATTAAAAAGTATTCTTTCGATTAAATTATTATAAGTCATTAATTTACTTATTATTACAATTAAAATAAAATTGTATTTAATTTATTTGAAAATATTGTTATTTTTCTGTCATATGAAAAATACCTTAATTTTATAACTGTTTGTATCAGTTTTTAAGATCAAATAATGAGCGACTCCTGTAATGTGATAATCATTTGGTACTCTTAGAGTCATTGCGAAACAATTTTGATGAGTTGTTGAATATCTGACAACAAAAGAACCGATCGGACAGTTGTTTAACATCTCAATAGCCGTTTGTCGTCCCATCGATCCATAAAACCAGTGCTGATCTTCAAAAGAACGAATCAATTCGTTTGGAATTTGACTCAATTCTGAAGATTTTTGAATTAAATGTAAGCTATGATTCGAACTGAAATCAGATAAACTCATTGAATATAACTGATTGTCGTTAATCATAATTCTGTCCATTAATTGCATTGAGACGAGTCCTTCTTCTCTATTGATGAAACTGACCGCAGGAGTCACTGAAGTTTGTGAATGAAAGCATTGAGTGACACAACTTTGTTCGGACTTCATTATTACACAAACATTACTAAAAGAGTTGGTTGTGATCACATTCTTAGCTCTTTTCAATCTTCTCCACCAAAATAATTGACTGAAGAAAGTGTGGCCCACATTCGGCAAACTTTTATTGAAATGTAGTGACATTTTGACGCTATCTATGGCTTAAGTTAAGCAAAATTTACATTCAATTGATATGTGAAACAATATTAGAGTTTTTCATTTGAGATACTTTTCATTCTCTTTTGACTTTCAATTATTATTTTGTCTCAAATTTTTTTTGGATAAATTGGACGCTCTGTTGAGTCTCAATGAATATTGACTCGTCTGGAAACGACTTTGAACAGGTCTAACGCAAACTGCAAACCCTGTAATTAGCCTCAAGTAGTAGCTCTGGAATGTAAAAGGTATGTGAGGTGAGAGGTATTGCCACATACGCTCCCAAATACTATACCGGAAAGCAAAACAATTCATATAAACTTTTACTACAAAACACTTTGAAAACCAGATTTTTAGACTTAAATATTTAGTTTCGAAATTCGATTAACAAATATTACCTAAACTTTCCTTCAAATTATCAAAAAAAAAGTATAAAATCTAAATATTATTCTATATTTATATTCTGAGTCCAACTTTAGGAACATTTTCTGAATAATAATGAAATTTCACTTTAAATATTCACAATATATTAAACATATTTTTGAATTTGACTAAAATTACCATAAATTTCTTTAAAAAATGATTTAAACACTAAATTTTTAAAGAATTGCTTGATTTTCATGAATATAATATTTTGTGTGAATAACAAAATCCATTTATTTTTATTTTACAAATTTATTTAAAAAATTCATCTCAAATATTAGTAAAACGATTTTATAATTTGATTATTATATAAACAAAATTATCAAAATTGAATAAATTATAAAACTATAAAAAATCAACTAAATATCAATGAGTGGCCACTAAATAGCCATCAGTTGCCTCACATTTCTAGGATATGATCAAAGGCTTGAGAAAAGAAACCATTTTTGTTGACGATTTAACATTATTTGTGAAAACTTTGGGTTAACTTTTCTCTTGAGATTTGGACAATGATTTGAAACTTCTTATATAAAAGTCTGTTATAAAAGACTGTATCGGCTCTTATTTTAAAGATATCCATTAAATGAGTTGCTTAGAAGTGAACCTTTACGTGACATTACCCTTACGTCTAATATTATGAAAGAACCAATCAATTTTGGTTGACCAAGCACCCCCATGTGCCTCATCCAATTGAGTTTCAAAGTAATGGAGGGCCTCTTCGCTGGTTTTCTCAACCTGCAAAGTCTGTCGTAAATAACTTATGTCATCCATAGATTGCAGTTCAGGAATTCCTGTGGACAGCATCATCGCAAACAAAGATAACAAAAGACTAGCGTTTTGATGAAGAGCCTGATAGGCCCGTCCGCACAACTGCTGAAAACTAAACATAAAATGATTTAAATTTAAAAATACAAATAATTTAAATTTCCATACTTTTCAAACTCTTTACTTTTGAGAGGACTCTCTGATCCCTTTGAGATTACTTGAAGGAAATCATAAGTCAAGACGAAAGGGACGCGTTCTCTATTAATTCCAAATTTTTTCTTAAAATGTCCCAAAAAGTGTCCGAAATCGATGTGGAATATCTGTCCGTCTTCGTTGATCATTATATTGTCGGGGTTTCGGTCTCCGATTCCGAGTATGAAAGTGGCCACACAATAACCGGCACACGATTTTGTGAAGTTGTCGACCGCTGTGTCGTAATTGTCTTTATTGTTTTCTTTAATCCATTTATGTAATTGCCTGGAGTCGACCTGACAGGCAGCCATACGTCCCCCACAGCGTTGGATATTCATCACAGTTTTGGCGTTTCGCACGACTTCAATCATTCCGACCTGTTTTCCAGTTGCCAGACATGTATAGGGAAGCATTTTAAGGTCAAGTCCTTCGCGGCGCCAAATTAAGTCAATTGTGCGAATCACCTGAAGAGTTAACATATCCTGACGTAAATCATCCCCACTTTTAAAGATTATTGCGTTTGTGGGACATGAGATGTGTGCCATTGGGTCCGGATTAGACCAAACCAACCAAAGCGGACGTTTGGCTGAATCCATGATTCGACACTCATCTACGAGAATATTGCCTAAAGTCAGGCTATTATTCAAAGGGTTGGGCAAACATTGAAGTGCTTCCATATAATCAGTTTGTTTTATATAATTCGAGAGAAATTTAATTCTGTCTTTTTGTGTGTCGTCTTTGCGTTCTTTCAAAACATCTGTAAGTTTTTCGAGCTTTTCGAGAGCTGCCACTTGTTTGACGATTGAACGAAGACTATCCAAAGGTAAACCTCGACAATAGGTTTCTAATATTATACCACAACGTAAAGAATGTAAGGGTTCATACATTTCTGATTTCAAGTGCCAAAAGAAAAAATGACCGATTCTTTGATTCATTAGCGCTCGACTCAACAGAAAGTCTGACAATTCATTATCAAAATATGGCTCTTTTTTCAGAACCTGAACTAATTGTAAAAGATATTGAAGTAAATGATCGTTAGTCAGTCCCTTATCCAAACAGTTGACAGCATATGATCGGACGGTCGGATCAGCGTATTTACAGTCTAAAAGTTCTAAAGCGGTATCGGCTTTAATTTGAGGCCAATGTCTGAGAAGGCAATAGAGTTGTGAGACCTCATCCCTACTGTTCCATTTGACCGCATCCAAAAGTTTAGGTAAAGAGTCCGGAATAGTCAATAAATATCGTCGAAGTCTCCACAATAAATCCTTTTCCTGTTCTGACAACTCAGACAACGAATCTCTTCTTAATATATCATTTAATTGAGTTATTTCATGGGAAGGAATGGGTTCTTCACTTTGATAGCGACAATTGCCGGCAGCAAAAGCGGGTAAATTTTTCTCGCGTTCGAGTTTATTGATAAAAGTGGCGTATTCTTCAATTTGATAGTCCGGAGGGAATATAACCGGTGGTGAAAAGCGGTCGAATTCAATTTGAAGACATGACGAGTCATTGTTAGGGTTGGATCCAATCATTCCCAACGGATTAAGCAATTCATCGAATCCTTTAGGCATTGGCCACAAATTTATATTAATTCTGTCGCTTAGGAGACGACTCTTGTAATCAAATAACTGCATATTCCCGAAAGCAATGGCGCAGTGCTCTTCCCGTCTCTTTCGATAAGTAACGGCACAAATAGAGAAACAAAGTCTCGCACTTCGAGGAATGTCTGGTATGTAGAGATCGAATTCTAACAATTCATTCCAACGGGGAGTTTGTGGTACAACATATTTGGTGAGTTTTCCTTCACAAAGAGCTTCTGCCCCGTGATATATACCTGCCTTCACGTAAATACGATCCACGTCTTTAACGTTGACATAAGTCGCTAAAAGAACACGAATTCGGAAAAGACTATCGACTTTCCATAAAGACATCCATTGATTATAGGGCTGATTGTGAATGTCTGGGCTCTGGATATTGAGTGAAGCGATTCTTTTGAGAAAAGAGGGCACAAGAAATGCACTTTTTGGGACTTTTTGGTGTAAGTGATTCTCTTTAATCAAAATCAATTGTGGAGTTTTCGTCTGTGATATACAACACCTGATATACTAAACAAATATTAATTAATTAAATAAAAGTTAAGCGACGGAACAAACCGTGTATTTAAATAACGGGTGATTTCCTAACAAAAACTGTTCGAAACCACAGATTTTAAGCACAAAATTTTGTTGATTTAATTCTTTTTGTTTGTCTTCACTAAGATTTGGTATTTGGCAATTGACCTTCGCTATCACCTCCCTTATCAGTGATTCACATGAATAGTCTTGAGAGACGTCCACAATAACTGATTCATTGCTACCATTGATAGGAACCCAAACATTGACTTTGAATTCAGATTTGAGATGACTTTCTTTGGGAGGGGTTTCGTCCAATTCTGAGGGAAAGGCATAAATCACTTTATCCTTCATCGGTAAAGACTCTCTTTTTTCGACGACATTTCGACAAAAAATTTGAATTTTTCTTCGAAAGTCAATCACTTCTGGATTTTTAATTGAATCAAATTCATGGACAGGTTTTCCAATGGCTAGACTTATCTCTGAAGTTAATATCTTTTCCTCTTTATTTCCTTCGGGTTCTATTAATTTGAGAATCGGTTGAAAAAGCCTTAAATCGCAGAGTCTTCGGGACTCGTCATAAAACTCTTCAACTTTTGAGTCCTGAGTCACCGAAACAAATATATAACAATTGGATTCATTTAGAAGTCGGTATAAAACATTTTTCTTGGCCTCAGACCATAAGTTATGTTTAATTGTCTCAAGAGTTGATTCTCTTGTGGCCATTATTTCGATAAGTAATCCGTTTGGCATTAAAACATCAATAGTTAGAGTGTTTGGCATTAAATGCTTTCCCCACAACTCGTCTGCCGTCGGAGGCATTGCTTATAAAATTATGGCTCAAATTAGTTAAAAATAAACGATAAAAACGTTTGAATTCTTTAAACTTTGAATCAATATTTAAGCGATTATTTGATAACAATTGACGTCAAAAACAAGTTTTGGTAAACAACACAACGAATACAAAACTCGATTCGACTCACCGTTTGTTTACATTAAGAGTCTCCAACTTTAACATTAACTTAACATCTGAGATGGCAAATATGGGGGTATTACATAATATCCCCCTAGATTCGGCAAAATATCCCTCCCCTAGAATGAGCGCTGAAGGAATCCTCCTCAGAGCCGGCGCTTCGCTCAGATTTAATAAATTTTGATAGAAATTTACGATTTTTCAATCAATATTTGAAACAAAAGTCTTATTTTTGAGTTATTTAGTGAAATTAAGGCTAAAAAGGCTTATTTTAAAGGCATTTTTCAACTCTTGAAAGAAACATAAGAACAAAAATTAACTAAAAAATTGAAAATATTGCTTATAATTTATAAGTTATAATTTAGAATAGTTGAAAAGTGCACTTTTTGGGGCACCAAAAGTTACTTTTCCTAAATATCATTACCTAGTTCATTCAAAATTATACCCTTTAATAATTAATTTGACTAAAATTTC
>JAQFZL010000604.1:0-14483 GCA_034695685.1 Galumna lanceata
TAGAACAAACTTTCGATACAATTCTTAAACTTTTACTTATAAATCAAAGTCTAAAATTATTGTAACTTTTGTTCAATCATTCAAATCGTCTCAAAAGAGTTTAACGATTCATTTATTTTGAATAATTTATTATTGTTTTCACTAAAGAATATTAACTTTGACAACTTTGCCAAGTTTATTTTATACATTTATTAATCACTTAAATATAAATTATAAGATTTACCTGAAAAACCAAAATTTGGTCAATAAATGCATTATTTTTTTTAAATATTCTTTTAAATAAATCCATTCTTTTGTAATTTTTACTTTTAAGCCATTTGTTGACCATTTAGTTAAAAGCAATTGAAAGAAATGTCTTCAATTTTGGCTCAGAATAATAATGTATAGAAATTGATGAAAATAATTAAATAATTATATTAAAGCACTGAATAACAAATTTATTATCAGAGTATAAGTGTATACAATCGGGAAAAGGGTGTCAATTATAGAGTGTTTGAAAACCATAGTCTAAAGTCAAAAATACATTATTATTATTAAATAAGTTTTAAATTAATTTATATTAATTAGAATATATTTTTGCAGATCTATTATTTACAACACATTTTGTGTTTATTTTAATATAAATTAATTGAAATTAATATCAATTTATTGTATAATAAATATCACTAATAAATGCAAAACAGATCTATAGATCTAATGATTGCCGTCACCGTTAAGTTGTGCACACAATTCAGTTAATTATTGGAAAATAGAGCTTAAATTAATCACAATTAAAGTTATAATGAGTTTATGATAAAAACAATAACAAATTAAAGGAATGTATTGAATGTCATTTTTGTACATAAATTTCACTAAAAAACTAAATATTTAATACAAAATAATAATTATCTGAAAAATATAAATAAAAAGTAAAGGCAATGGAATTGTTTGATGAGATCAATGAATGGGAACAGATATCCGTCGATTTTGGCAATGGTTTGGATAGCATTTCAAACATCATTGCTTTCCCTATCAATAATACAATCAATTGATACGAATGTCATTTCAATAAATGTTTTGTTATGTAAATAACATAAGTTTTTACTCACTCTGACTCCGATTGCGAGTTAGTGGCGACCAATGTTGGACTGACAGCTGCCTCTGAGTCAATGCCACTAATGATTGATGAGTGTTGAGCCGACACTTCTCCTCTATTTGTAGACAAGTCTTCCTGAATCGAAGCCATCTCTCTCTCGACATTCTGTTCGTTGACCTCAGATTCATTGTCGATGATTTCGGTAATACTGTCGGCCTTTGAATTCTCATTATTTTCTAATTTAATATTAAAGTCATAATCATTATTATTGTCGATATTTTGGGCCAATTCATCGACATTTCGCGTTATTTCACTCATTTGTGAGTTTAGGTTCGGCGGAGAAAAACGATTCAAATTCAATGCATTTATTTCGTTATCACCCGATCTTTGGAATGAATCGGTTTCACGATTTGGTCCTTCAGCCAAACGGTCAGTCGACAGACCGGCGGTCATCGCCAGTATATTAGAACGTGAATAGGGACGACTACTTAAAAAAGGACCATGCTCAGTTATAGGAGATGGTTGTGATGAGGACGTAGGCATAGATTGAAACCTTCCATAAATCTGATGTGAATCTGAAATATGTGTAGTGACGGGTCGTGAGAAAAGTGGAACATTCATTGTATTTGTTCCGAATAAGTTCTGGTTTTGTTGAATCGCAGCATTGATTTGGTTCTGATGTGGAGCCGAACGGTTTTCCTCTTCGTCTGATGAGTGACTCGAAGCCAAGTCCAGTGATCTGTCATATGAAACATCACTGTCCGACTCCGAGTGATCACCATTTAAGTGATGTCTTCTTTTATGTCTTTCGTGTCTGAAAGCACTGCTCGAAGTTTTGGTAACCGTTGAGCGACTGGTTGTCGACGAGGCACAGATCTGAAGGTTCCGATGCATTACATCGAAAGATGAGTTATGAAAAGTTGGCGCCGATCGGGAGGCAACTGAAGTTCGGGTCCCACTGAGACTATCGTCGACATACGCCACTTTTTTACCCCTGATTCGAGCCCACATAATCCTAATGTTGTGTCTGACCCTATGATTTATAAGACAATAGCCCACAAATATATAAACTGAACTTATTAATGACATCAAAGAAAAGCCATAATGAAGTTCTTCCAAAGAGTCATTGACAGACAAAAGCGCTAAAATCCAAACCGAACCCAAAAGTGGCAGCAAAATAATACTGAGCCACAAAAGAGTCTTAAGATTGCCGTAATCGGACACCGTTTCCTTAATTTGAACGCTAGCCTGAAGTGCGAGCAAAAATACCAATAAATTGGCCTAAAATTCAAATAAAAATTTAAAATAGTTTTTCTTATTATTTAAACAACAGTTAACTTACGACTATTGCTATACAAATGGGTGCGACTAAACTCCAAACGACACTCTCGTAAATAGAAAGCCAACAACTGTTGAGTAACAGATAATTAAAACATTTGTTGATTCAATTTAATTGTTTAAAAACTCACAAAACATAATTTCCGTACTGATCGGCCCGAACACCAACTGTAAGGCCAACGATTATGGCAGGAATGGCATACCCAACGAAATAATAAAACCTCATCGGCCCGTGATTTATGTCACGGATTTCAGTTAGCATTCGATAGAGATGTATACTCTGGACAGTTATCCACGAGAAAAGACACATAAAAAGGTATTGCAATGCAATTGCAGTCATTTTACAACCAAACTATAGATTAAGAAATTGATTGAATAAAATCTTTATAAAAAACAAGAAATTGATTAAAACTGACTTCATTTTGAACTAAAGTCGACCGAATTCTCAAAGCGACCAAAAATATAAACTCCGCTAAAAATAGACACAAAACAAGATTTCTATGTATTGTATTGCTATTTGTCTCTAATCCACGAATTGCTGACAACAAGAATAGAGTTATTGCCAATAATATCAATGAGACGATAGCTCCGGAATAAGACACTACTACCTGTGCCAAAGATTCGCTCACAAAAAACTAAAGAAAACAATATTTGATTAATATTTTATTTTAATTATAATTTTTTACCTCATTATTAGCGACATCCATAAGTACGGCCACTCCAATGGCCCGATCACACGAACAGTTAACATAATCATAAGAGAGC
Source organism: Galumna lanceata (assembly GCA_034695685.1). Taxonomy (NCBI): domain Eukaryota; kingdom Metazoa; phylum Arthropoda; class Arachnida; order Sarcoptiformes; family Galumnidae; genus Galumna; species Galumna lanceata. The sequence continues at coordinate 3,179 of JAQFZL010000604.1, forward strand.
CTATATTTTTGTGTCGGATGAAAGCCTTTTACTTCACAGCCTTTGGATGACCACCTGCCTCGAGGTTGTGACTTCTGCCTACCACTAGCACTGGCACCAAAAGCCCAGTACACACATTGAGGACTACTTCTTCCTTCGCGGACCAAAGTTCGTAATCTGAAGTGCAATTTTGGAACAATTGATTTGTTGATAAACTTAGAGCTGTTCAGAGGTTTTATTGTTAGCACAAACATCGGAGAATTCGCTTTTAATGGTTGTCCAAACCTATGACTAAATATTTGAATTATTTTTAGAATTAAGAAATAATTTTAAAACAATTCCTAATAATTACCGAATACTAGAGTCTACAATTGAAGGCAATAATTGGCCCAAAGAAGAGAAAATTGCGTAACCAATGAGTGCGTTCTGAGGACTTGATTGACGATCAAATGAGGCCATAATGGGATGGGAAGCGATCTCTTCTATTGATTTTACTGACAATGTCTTTAGTGGTACAAAAGCTTTGGTGATGTCGTCGATGTTATGTTTACGGATCGGAAAGTTATTATATTTAGGAATAGTGACCGCAGGACTTGAATCAGACGGTAGACTCTGATCAATATATATGGACGGCACAGACGATTGTAATAAAGCACTTCGATTGACAAAAGAATGCAATGATTTAGGCATATCCCATAACTGATCGCTCGAAACAGTGTCCAAACCCAAAGTCATCCATTTGGCTGAGATTTCAAATGGATCGGTAAAAGTGTCCCTTTGGTTGAGTATAAGGACTTCGAGATAATTATTGAAAAGCTTTAGTAAATATTCTGGTCCGCGTTCCAGTTCTGATATTCTGTCCCAATTGGAAGCATATCTGGATTCTATTATACAAGAAGTTGACTCAACTATATTTCGGATAAAATGTCGGTCCTGTTTATGAGTCAGATTAAGACCACTTTGTTTTAACTCATTGTTTATAAGATGTCGTATCAAACGATAGGAAATCAAAATGTCTGTTCCGTAAAGAGTTTCAGTGCTATTAATTGCATTTCGCAAATCGTTTGTAATTTTGATTGAAAGGATTGAAGTCAATAGAAAATCATTCCTTTCGAGTGACGCCGACTGTTCAGCCAATTCTACGAAAGCATTTGATGTGCACTCAAAAAGATCAGGACTCGACCACCCATTGTTAACAGAACACTGTCGTACAGCTTTACCAACAGAGCCCGGAGGGCAGGGTTGGGTGGCCTGTGACCCGAATATTGTGCGATCCCACCAAATTTGATCGCTGAAAGCTCGGGGACAGCCCTCATAAATCACTTCACAACCACGGAATGTTACTTCAGCTAAAGAGCTCAAACAGGAGTCACAACGTCTTCCAATAACTCCGGGACGACATATGCACTGACCGGTGATAGGATCACATCGATTCGTATGCGAACCAATTGAATAACAGTCACATTTAAGACAGAGATCGCTGTTTAAAGGCTGGAAGTGATTCTGTTCACAAGTGCACTCACCACTCGTTTTATTACAGTTGCCGTCATAGCCTTTGCTTGTGTCGCAATTGCACGGACCACAGATCGGATGTCCCCACCAGTTTGATGGACAGGTTTCTGGCATTGAGTCTTCACAATAGACTCCAGTATGGCGTCTGTCACACAAACATTTATATCCTCGAGTATTGTTCCATATAATACATGTCGAACCAAACGAACAGGGATTGAGGTCACAGACATCGATACATTGCTCGCCAGCAAAACCAGGATTACATTTACATTCGTATTCAGACAAACCTTTCGATATACATCTACTATTTGGTGGACAGGGATTTGCTAAACAGGGATTTATCTCATGGCAACTGTCCTCTACATTGTGTTGAAGAGACGGTCTGAGCCACGAATCTTTACTATTGCCAACATCTAAGCCTTGAATACAACCAACAAAATGAATGGATCTTTGCTCAGATATTTCTTCATTAGCTTCTGGTCCGCCGACACTCACTTTAGAAATGTAAAGACCACTAATGTCTGACTCAAAATCTTTAAAAAGTTGATAGAGTCCAAAGTCTAAAGTCAATCGAAGTCCATCAGTCATCCAATTGGCTTCTAACTGATGCCATTTCCCATCGTTGACGGCCGCGTCTTTAATGATAATCGCTTCAGAATTAAAAGTATATCTGATTGTTCTGTCGATTATATCAATAGTGATGACACTATTGGTTCCCAATTGAATTCTTAAGAGCAAACCGTTTGCTCGACTTGTCTTAAATTGGAAGTTAACAATCCATGGAAGACTCAGAGGGCGTAATCGAGGAGTGAATGATAAAAAGCTGTCGCCTTTGAATTGTTTGACCACTTCATTGGCGTGACTGCAATCCCGACCAGTATAAGAATTGGGACACTCACAAAGATAAGATCCCCAGCGGTCCTCACATTTGCCATTATTAAGACAGGGCTGAGAATGACAAAAGTTTTGTCTGTTTGCACAGCCGGCCACTGAACCATTGTTTGCCACATAAGAATTGAGATCAACCATTTGATGGTCGATATATAGTTCACTAATACAACCCACGAAATCATTGTTATAAGTTTGGAAACGTGTAGGTAATGGTGGAAGACCTCCAATTTGGAGCGGACCCGTCAGATCAAGGAAGCGATAACAGGTTTGCATTTTATCTGCACAACGAGGTTCCAACTCAAGAATAGTTGTGTTGGCGCAGACATACTTTGAAGGAATGCCTCTCCTTTGGAGTGCATTAAGAAGGGCTTCGTCACAATCATCGAGTTTTAGAGTTGCGGTTCGATTGAAATAATTGACTTCAATTTGATGCCAATACCCATCATTTATGAAACCAATGGAAGAGTCAACTGAGACGCGACCGATATTAGCGCCAACAGAAAAACTGAACACAATCTTGGAATCAATGATTTCAAGAGCAATAAAGTCATGCTTTTCATTGTATCGGCCGTTATATAACAAAAGAGCGTTTGTCTGTCGGGTCGCGAACATCATTCTTATATTCAGTCGATGGCGTTGTCGTAAAGATGAAAATGTCAAATATGAACCCTCACTAAAAGATCGTGTTTTCAATTCACATAAAGAAGTGCTCCACTCTTCGAGCGAACAGTTAAGGCAATGAAAGCTCCCGATTCCGAGCGTTGCTTTAATTTTCATACTTCTGGAGTTAACACAACGCGAATCACTTTTACATAAACCACTTCTGCAATGATCTGACAAAAAATTTATTTCACAGTTCTTTCCGGCATATCCTTCACTGCAGAGACAAACATAACTTCCCTCCTGATGGACACAAATACCTCCATTAAGACAGGGGCCGGAAAAGCACAAATTGATTTCAGTATCGCATTCGTATTTGTGTTGCATTCCCTGAAAGCCTTTAGGACAGCGACACGCGAATGTGTTCACTGGACTTATAGATCGAAATAGTATTGTATCAGAACTGGTAAAGTCAGAGGCATTTCCAAACTTTAAGACTGACAAACACTGTTCAAAATTAAGACAGGGCTCACGAACGCAAAGATTATCATCAAATGGTAGAACCTATGAATCAAAACATAAGTAATTCTTTGATAAAATAGACATAATTTACTTCAAGTCCAGTCAATTTTGTGAGTATAGCTCTACTCAAATAAACTCTTTCCTGAAGAAATTGCGGGGAATAAAATGATTCGACATCTCTAATATCGGGCAGTCGGGCAGAGAAACTAATGTTGAGTATTGGAGACTCGACTTCAATGTCATCCTTTAATTTCAATTATATTTAATAATTGAGTGGATTTTAAGTCTAATTGAATTTTACCTGAATATTGAAGATCACAATATTTTCTTTAGGGCTCGGAATTATTGCCGCCAAACCCTCAGTAAAGCGATCGAATAGAGAAGAAAGAAATGTCTTTTGTGAGACTCGATTCAGTCTTAGAGTAACACTATTGAAAAGCATCGCTTCAGTCACCAAATTGACCACCAGATGACAAGTGGCTGACGCCTCGTTTATGCCATCAAAGACACTGACGGCAAACATAGCTCTCATCGGAACGTTTGTATTCAAACTGGGACTCAATTTAATGTTTCCGTTCGTTTCATTTAATAACAAAAGGTTTGCATTATTTCCCGAAACAAATCTATATCTGAGCTGATCCGCAACGTCTGCATCGAATGCTGGAATTCTCCCAATTACTTGATTTAGTGGAAAATGATTCTTATAATTATTAAATATTATTGAAAAGTCTCTAAGAAGAGGAGCATGGTCGTTTTGATCTGGAAACATATATAAGTTAAGCCATGAAAGAATAAATATGTTGACTTACCCGTCACAACAATCTCAACGTCAATATCATTTCTAAGAGGTAGAGAAGAAGCCCTAACTATGATATTATATTTCTTTTTAGAGGACTCGTAATCCATATCAACGCCTGATATAAGTTCTGCGCTGTTCTCTGACGGACGAGCTTTAAGTGTAAATGACTTCATATCTGGTCCGCCGACTATTGAGTATTCAATTACAGCATTAGGTCCTTCGTCCGGATCGATAGCATGGAGTTGACCCACAATCCAACCGATTGGACTGTTTTCCGGCACAAAGTAATGAATTTTATCTGAAGCAAAACGCGGCGGATTGTCGTTACCTACAAAAGTTTATTAACACTTTGGAAATCAATATAAACTTTGCTTACAGTCTTCGATCACAACATTGATTATTACAGATGAAGACATAGCAGGAACTCCTCGATCGACAGCTAAAGCAACCAATTGGTACTTCAGAGTTGTCTCTCTGTCTAAAATCTTATTAGTTCTGATGATTCCGGAAGTCGGGTCGATAACAAATGTAGAGCCGCCATCATTTCCACCAGAAAAAGTATACCTGACCTGTCCGTTCAGACCTAAGTCACGATCAGTTGCACTGATCTGAATAACATTTGTGCCGATTGGTTGGTCTTCAGGGATGGCAGTCATATAAACAGATTGTTTAAATTCTGGGGAATTATCGTTGACGTCTCCAATTTCTATCTCTACGTTTGTAATATCAGCCAAAGATGGTATTCCATTATCCTGAGCGGTCACTACAATAGTATATCCCGCAGTCTTTTCTCTGTCCAAATCTTTAGTGGTAACGATAGCACCAGAGTTAGGATCAATTCTGAATTCGATGATATCGTCCATTTGGAATGTTATTCGAGCATTTTCTCCCACATCTGAATCACTCGCTTCCACTACAAGAACGGTCGTACCGATAGGGGTGTCCTCAGCTATACTGATAGCGTAGGGCGTCTTTTCAATCATAGGTCTGTGAGTGTTAGCATCCGTTACATTGATATAAACGGTAGACGTATCAGAACGGCCTCCCGTATCAGTTGCGGTCACCGATAAAATAAACTTCTTTTCTGCCTTATAATCGAGAGGTTGAGCTATTGATATCAATCCCTGTCCGTTCTGAGTAATTATGTTAAAACGGCTTCTCGTGTTTCCATTGGAAATCTGAAAAATCAAACGAGAATTTTCGTCCCTATCGGTGGCCGTAACCGAAATAACCGGAGATCCGGGAGAATCCACTTCACTAACAGTTGTTTCATAAATTTTTGGCTCAAAAACTGGGGAATTGTCGTTCAAATCTTGTACTCTAATTATTACATTTGCAGAAGAGGATAGTGGAGGTGTGCCGTTATCCTGAGCAACAACTGTAAATTCATATAGATTTCCTTCTTCCCAATCTAAGTCTCGAGTGGTAATAATCCAACCCGTGTTGTTATCGATAGCGATCGGCATTTCAGGTCTGTTTGAGTTCTTAATGAAATAATTGATGGCAGCGTTGGGGCCGTCGTCTGCGTCATAAGCCTGTACTCTAACAATACTGGACCCAATCGGAACGTTTTCCATAACAGTCTCTTGGAATAAACTGGTATAAAATTTGGGTTCGTTGTCGTTCTTATCCAAAATATTGATTAATAGTTGAGTTGTATTACTTCGAGGAGGGCTACCGGCGTCCTGTGCTCTAAGCACTAATCGGTATGAATGAAAAGTTTCATAATCTAAAGGGGAGACAACAGAAACTTCTCCATTGAGTGAATCCATTTGAAACATTCCCTGAGTATTGCCACCAATTATAGAGTATCTGAGGGCAGAGTTGAGCCCTTCATCGGAGTCGTGAGCACTAATTCGAGTTATCACCGGATGATTCAATTGATTTATATCTTCTGGGATTTGAACAGAATATGAGCGTTCATCGAATTGAGGATAATTGTCGTTATCGTCGAGTATTTTTATGTTGACTGTTGTCTGCGAGTGTCGGCGTGAGTGGACGGCTCCTGAGTCGGAGGCCTCAATTGTAAGGGTATAAAAATCAGTTGTTTCGCGATCGAGTACTGCCCTCGTAGTGATTATACCAGAATTGGAATCAATTTTGAACGCTTCGTTAACACCCGTTGGGTTTACTATACTATACTCAATGTCTGAATTGACGCCACTGTCCTGATCGGTAGCCCTCACTGTCACAACAGTAGTGGCGATGGGAGAGGACTCCCTAAGCTCTGTTTCATAACTGGCTAACTCGAAGACAGGTGAGTGGTCATTTTCGTCACTCACATTTATTTGAACAGTGGTAGTGCCGGTTCGCGCTGGAACTCCGCTGTCCACTGCTGTGATTCTTAAATAATGAACGTCCATAAACTCTCGATCAAGTCTTGCAGTGGTTGTAATAACACCCGAAAGAGGTTCAATTGTGAACATACTTTGACTCCTGGCGTCCAAAACAGCACTCATTTGATATAAGAGGTCATTACTTTCCCGATCGGAAGCACTCATTGTTGTCACGACATATCCTTTTTCTTTCTCTTCGGGAACACTCACTATATATAAAGATTTTTCAAAAGAGGGCTCAGAATTAGTGGAATCGCGTCGATCTCTGTTTCTCTTAAAAGTCGATCGAATTCTTTCAAAGTATTGGTCGACATCTGAATCTCTCAAATAAAATGAGAGCTCAAGAATTTGGTGGTCAGCCATAAGAATGGGTTCAATTGAATCATTGTTTAGATATTTAGGCAAACAATCGGTTCTTATTATGAGATTCGCTACAAATGGGTTAACATTAGCACAGGTTTCACTTAAAGATACCAAATCCGATGCATTTCTTTCAACTGAGTATTTCATATGAATATTGTTGTCATCTTCAGAAGAGGACGGATTGAAACTTATGGAACAATTAACTGTTAAAGAGTTGGGCACAAATTCTGGCAAATGAGCCAAAAATTGTGATCTTTTTGTGCAAAATTTGTCGTCCGTTAAGACTATTAGTGCGTATAGTTTTGATTTCAATGAATGGGTTGACATAAAAGTGTCGACATTTGGACACGAATTGTGCGAAAAATAAATATTTAAAGGAATGACAATAAGTTTGGTCTGAGAGCCACCGATTCGGAAGCTCTGGGACTCAATAAATACTGTGAGAGGAAAGGGAACGACATTTGTTATGCGATCACTACTGCAGACCAACTCTCGCTTTAAGAAAACTAATCCGTCCAAAGAGGAAATGTCCACAAAATATTTGGCCGACGGATGAGTTAGTGATGAACTAATGGAATAAATGCGAGAATCTTCGGAACTGGCGTTGAATATAATGGCACCGATTTTGTTGAGTTGCTTCGGGACCAACACATCCATCGACTCCACCCGAAAGCATAGCATCAAAAACAGTATTGAAACGATGGTCGCCGCCATCCTCTCAATCAATACTATGACACACAATTGAGGAACAATTATGTCCGCAGAGGACAAGTCATTACATGACTGAAAATTTTAAGAAATCTCTTGGAGTCAACACTCAGTGCAGTGGTTGAGTGACGAACAATCAATTGGTGGCCAACATTTGAGCGATGGATCACTTTTGACAAACATTGAAAGACTGACTCATTCACCGATTTTGTGGATCAATAGTTGCTTTTGTCTTATGTTTAGTGAAATGACTGTTGAACTCAAAACAATACAAATATAGAGTCAATGATAGAGAGTCAGTGAATTGACTGACAGTCAATGCTATCCAATGCTCTCCAATAGTATCGAACTTTAATTTAGGAATAGAGAGGAATAGCCTTCAAAATAGTGTTCTGACTGTAGTTCTAATAACTGTAGGCATCAGTTGTGCTAAAAGTAAAGATACTTCAGAACTACACCCAAACCTCATTTCAATGCAGATGTCGTTTGACTTCATTCCACAAATTCTGTAATCAATGAAAAGGGACTAAAAGGGACTCATTTTATTAACTCAATTCAAATATAAAAGAAATCGTCTTTTGTTTGCTATCATTTTGTTATGACTTTTATGAACAGTTATGTAATGAAAGTGACGTTATTTATGGTAACGACTTCTTTGACTTTTATTGTTTTGATTAGTTTTTACAACAATTCAGCGAAACTCTTAGTAATCCAGTGATGGTCTGACTTTCATTTGGCCGCCAATGAAGACACAATACGCGACACTCGAAGACTCTCTTCTGGACTCTCGGGTGCCGTTGAGGTCTGAGGAAGAGTTCCGAATCGGAATCACTTTTAATGCGAAGGTTTGTTTGTTTTTCTTATGATTCAACAATTGTTTGATTAATAAAAACTTTAACTTCTATTCAGTTGATCGGATGTGGAGCTGTTCCGCGACCAAACTCTAGGGTTGAGATCGTGGCGGCGATGAGAAGGATTAGGAGTGAGTGCCGGACCCGTAAAGAGAAGAAACGGAAAGTATTGATAACCGTTTCATATGAAGGCGTTAGAGTCACACTTTCGGGTCGGTCTTCTTCTTCGATGTTGTCTTTGGCTCAACACCCGATTCATAGGATATTCTATGTATCGCACGATTCACTCGATTTGCATATCTTCTCATACATAGCACGCGATGGAAACTCATTCAAATGTCTTGTCTTCAAAGCGGCCAAACAATCGGTTGCCGTCAATGTTGTCCGTACTATCGGTCAGGCATTCGAGTTGTGCCATAAGATGGCTTTGGCCGACACCACAACTAACACCTCATCGACTAATACGACGAACACTAATAATAACTTAACAAATGGTGACATTAGTTCTGTAAATAATACTCAAACAGAGGTTACCAATACTCAAATGGAGAGTCTTTTACGTGAAGTCGACTCCAAATTAGACCGTTTGGCCGATAGGGTTACCTCTTTGGAGGAACACATTACTACTCTTGTGCTGAGGATGAGTGCATCAGCCAATACTCATGCTTTCAATACAAAAGCGCTCAACTCTCCCGACTCTCTGCTGTCCTCTCCCTCCGCAACAAATAATTGTATTATAGGAGAACTGTTTCCAACCCTAAAATAAAAGATATTAATCTCTAAATAATTAATATATTGCTATAAACGTATCAAAAGTTTTATTAAAGCACAAGACATCACTGCATTTCATACAATACATCTTAAGATTCGTTTATCAATTATTTATGAATTGATTACTAAAACGAGTCTTAATTTTGAGACGAAAATACTTTTAAAACTTTTATTCAAATTTATAGTTTTGAACACATTTTAAACCCTTATTTACAAAAAACTATTTTAATTAAATAACCGGTAAATCAATGCAATTATTTTTCAATACCTATTTTAGTACTTTTTCTGACTATCACTCATCCATTCCTTCAATTTCTTCAATAAATCTTTTCTAAATTACGCTTTTTATCCCAAATGAGCGAAAGTCATCGACAAATGTGTTGAGACGGTGTTAATCACTTTTAAAATATAAATTAAGTATTCATTCATTTAAAGCATTTATTTATTCATTAATTAATTTAAAACAGTTTGTGATCAGATTTGATGTTTTACTGTTAACTCGAATCTCATTTAAATCATTTTATGTTCGATTTTAAGTGATTTAAATAAAAAATAAATAAATAAAAACAAGTTTTTGCACAAAAAGTTTAATTATTTACAAATTGACAAAAAAAGTCGAGTATTTCATTGAATATAAAGCACTCAATTGAGATGAGAACGAGTGAACACACAATTACTGTCTCTTTCAATGTCTGGTAGACTAGTATTCAAATGATTTCTAAATGAAAAAACAATTTAATTGGATTGACGTCAAGTTTATCATAATAAATGTGCATGCTTATTTGTTAGAAAATCTACGTAAACTGACATATACACACATGTAGAAAGTCAGTATTTGTTCACCTTGCTTATTGAGGCAGACTTAACCAAATGTGCTTATCTTTGTTTGACCTCCAAAACGAAAACATTTGAATTAGTTGACGAAAGTTAAGAGTAATTACTGAGTCTGTCAGCCGAAAGACGCACTCATCCACTCATTATCTAATCAGTGGAAACGATTCATTAGTTTCGTCACAACTTTATTGCATCGAAACAGTAAAGGGAGTTATGACTGAACTCTGATTATTGCAATTTAATTCAAATTTTGATAACAAACAAAAGGAGGACAACCAGTCAATCACAGGGGGATTATATAAACTGATATCTCTGTCAACTCCTTATCTCAACAAAACTTGTGATGACTTGTTGTTCATTTTAGTTGAATTAAAACTTTTGTTTTAAAGTATAATAAATGTTAAAACTTTATTTGTTTAATCAGTAGAGAGTAGTCTTGAATACCCCAAATATTTCTCTATTAATCATTTATGATATCCTTTTGTTAATTATTTTAGTCGTAATTTAATTCATTTGAGAAAAACAAGTCTTAAAATAGTATTGAATTGAATTCAGATCTCTTTTAAAATGAATAACAACATTTTACTAACGCTTATATTCTTTACTTACTTATGGATAGTTCATTCCGAAAATGTGACCACAACTACGACAGTGTCTACTTCTCCTACACCTGAATGCCAAAATAGTTCTTGTGAGGAATGCGTAAAGAACTCAGCATGCTACTATTGCTATAAGACAAAAACGTGTGACTTATACCCCTTAAAATCGTTGAAACCACAAGAAAAATGTGGAACACTGAAGGACATGGCGTGGAAGACATGTTTAGTCGACTTAAAAATACTAATTATTGTCTTGAGTTCAGTCGGTGGTTCAGTACTTCTAATATCAATAATATGTTGCTGTTGTTTATGCAAAAAAGTCAGAAGAGCTCAACTTAAACGTCAAATCGAGAAATGGGAGCGAAAACGAAATGACCAAAAGGCCAATCAGGAGGAAAGAAGACAAGAAAGGGAACTTAAACGCCAACAGATTCGGGATAAGTACGGACTCTCCCCTAATAATAACCCCTACAGTCGTTTTGATTAAGAGTTTGTTATCTCAAAATTTTACTGTTTTTTTAGATATATTTATTGATTTGA
>JAQFZL010000605.1:0-14479 GCA_034695685.1 Galumna lanceata
ATTTATGGATTATTATCTCAATTATTACTTTTATGCAATAAATTGTAGAAAAATAACTTTTATTTAAAAAACTAATTTAATTAATCAGAAAGTATTTGATAATTCATAAAATAAAATATTTAAACAAGTGATGAATTTACCACGATGAAAACTATTTCGAAACATCCCTTCTCTTCAACAATTGTAAGAACACTTGAATAGACAGAACTCAAAAATAATTGGACTATCTCAATTAAATTGTCATGAATAGTTAGACCAAGGCATCATTGAATTCCAATAATTAGTTAAATTTAAAAAATTCAAATAAAGTTTATTATTATTATTATTCTTTCTATTGAAGAGGGATTTTAATTATTTTTTCAAAAATTATAGAATAAATTTCAAAATTTGTTAAAATATGATCTCTTTTTCTCTAAATATTGAAGATTTAAAGTTTAATTTTGCTTTATTTGAGAGAAATTTTCAAAATTAAAAGTTACTTGGCTAAAATTTTTAATTATAATCATGTTAAAATAAAAAACTGATTAAAGAAGATAGAATATAAAAAATTTCTTTCTAATTGATAAATTTCTTTAAAGGCAAGCTCAAATTTATTATAGTTATAAGTTTTTGTTACTTTTCCATTTGTTTTAGCAAGCAAAATTTATTACTTTTATTTGTCAGAGGGATTTCCTTAAATCTAGCTTATAAATAATCTAGGTAAATGACAATTTCCCGAAAATATAATCCTCTAAAAAGAATATTTCAAATGTTTGATAGCATTTCATTTATTTGTTACTAAAATAGCCAACAAATGCAACTCTTTTGGGAATAACGGAAAAATTATTTAATTTAAGTAAATATCTTTTCACTAAAAATGATTCAATTCGGAAAAATCCATTGCAAGGTATCAATTGAATGACAAAATATCCCTGAGCGTATCTACAAACTGAGTAAGAGCATAATTTAATTTAAAAAATCGCTGATGTCAAGTATTATCATTTGACGCAGCATGGTATAGATTAGCATGATAAAAATAGTACAAACCTACTCAATTTTTATTTATACCAAGATCAATTCTTGTGACACTAATACCCTATTTATAAAGTAGGTGGTTGTAATTTAATCTTGCAGAATAAGGTGATCTTGCTGAATTATATAGGAAAAATGCCTAATTAGTAATGAAATGAATAAAACCAAACCCTTTTAGACAATAATAATATTGATTTAATAAATGTCTTTATTATTATTACTAAATAAATAAACGCTACGGAAGAATGTTTTCGGCACAGAATAGTAATCGATTGCATGATTTCCACTAATTATTAGAAATGGAATTACATTTTATGAACGAATTTCTTAATACAGTAAAATCAGTTTATATTAGGAGTGTTGAAACAATTGTTATGAATAATTGTTTGGTTTCAAAAACTATTAAGAATTACTAAACAATTTATATGAATATTGAATATTGATTTAAGATTTGCGTTAATTCAATGCATTAAACTATTGGATTCTTTTTTAAATTTTGTTTTTAGTTCAAAAGCATTGAATTAAAGCAAATCCTAAATCAATATTCAATATTCATATGAATTGATAAGTAATTCCTAATAGTTTTTGAAAACAAGCAATTATTCATAATAATTGTTACAACAATCCTAATACAAACTGATTTTACTGTAATAAAAAAAAGTTATTATGATTTATGGCTTTCATATTAAGCCTTAATTTTATATGAGATTAGAGTTCTGTCGAAACCATAAAATAATTCCTAAAATCAGTTTTGAAATTATAATAAACTTTTTTAAAAGGATTTTCACAAATTAATTAAAAAATTCCAGGAATAGAATGAAAATCCTTTTAAAGTTTTAATCAAAAAATTCCAGGAATAGATTTATCTTTGCAAAATAAATGAACAAAAGTTACCAAGGTAGAAAATTGATTAACCAAACGAAGGATTATTCACTGAATAATTAACATTTAATGATTCCCTGTTTGATAACTTTACTCACCTTATTAACTTGATAAAATTCTATAGGTTCTAGCAACATAATAAACATGGTATAACAAAAATGTTCATTTAATGGAAGAGTAGATTAGTTTTTGAGAAAATCCTGATATTTTTTTTAGGTTTCCTCGTATATAATCCTCGATTGGAAACAAAAGAAAACATTCTGTCAAACATTTCTAGTACTATATATAGACTGACTTTCAATTTGAGTGTTTGTGAGACACTTCACATCTCGACACCGCTCGGGGAGTAAACACTTTCATCTGAAAGAAAAGAGATTTTCTTAAATAAATTAATAGTTTCTCTGAATAAATGAATATATCGTTTCTCTAATAAGATATTTATAAGAAGTAAAGAATAAATTCTCTGATAATATATACAATAAAATGAGAAAAAAAATAAATTAAAGACAAGAATAAAACAATTGAATGCTTTGTTATGTGTGTGCGAACCAACAGATCAATAGATAGTATCGATCGCACACCATATCACACAACTTGATGTAAGTGAGAAACTGTACAAAAGGGCGCAACACGTAATCAAAATGCTTTTCAGTTGCAATAGTCTTATGCATAGTTTTGTTTTTATGTCAGTCTCGATGGCTATCCCTTTATTTGTTGTCTCAAACCATTCCCAAAGTGCACATCCAATCTCTGAATGAACATCAATCGCTCTGCACTTTATATTAGTTAAAGTTTGAGATATGTATCGCTTGAATGGCCTCAAACTCTAAGTCGAGCTCTCAGTTTATATTCAGCACAGAATGAATGAACAGAACATGCATTTGAAGGCGTCTTTCTATCAGCCTATAAGACATCACTAGTATTTCTCTCGCAAAGTATTGCAAAACACTTTTCCAAGCGCTCAGTCATATGTGTGGGTGCTATTAGAGCAGAGATGTTGACGCAATTCTGGTGGCTGTGCTCTAAGAGCTGAGTCATTGGCAATGAAATCATTTGAGAGAAAGTCCTTCTATTAGTCTAATACCAGTACTTCTCTAGAATTACTTAAATACATATTACTTAATACCAAACGAATGACTAATACCTTAAACAAATGTTAATTAAATGGCCTGAAGTTTATTATGAAAAATAAGGAAATGCCTTCCAATTAATCATGTGTTACATCGGAGCTCACTATTGACCACTGCTTTTCACCTCAACTAAGACCTGGATGTCAATGAAACACAAGTTTCAGATAAGTTACTAAATTCTAATTATTTTTGACTAAATTGCATATAAAAGTGTTATAAAAAGTACTAAAAAACTTATCAAGTACATAATCAGTGTAAAAAAATAAAGTTTTTAATTATTAATCAAAGTTTTGTCGGAAACACTCATTAGTCTAATAATAATTTCTATTATTCGATAGAAATGATAATTTTATCTGAAAAGTAATTTTTGTGCCACAAATTAAAGTTAAAGGTTTATATATGAATGTGATTTATGAGTAGTGGATAAATATCTCCGATAATAATATAATTCGGATAATGTGTTGAACATTGAAAACACATTGTTTCGCCCCAAAGCATAGTTCCACTAATGATCTTGGTCAAAATACAAGTTGTTACATAGAAATTCCATATATTTTTCCATCGATAATATAAAAGTAATAATAATAATAACAATAAGTACTATCACTTCATTCTGTGCTCTCATTCTGAACTCAAATCATGCGAATCACGAAAATTGAATCAATTGTGTGCTCGACATTGAATTCTTCAAAAGGAATCACTCCTTCATTAATGGCATTTTCATAGCCATTCCTCTCAATCCACTGGACATTAAAAGTTGATAACAGAATAACACCAATACTTCTAAAAATATTATTAATATTATTATTATTACAAACATTAATATTATAATAGATATAATCATTAGAAAAGTAGGGAAACGCCGTATGCCATATGAATGTGTGATCATATCATCGTCGGTGTTCAATGCCAGCATAGCTACGGCACAGACATGAATGGCATTCGTTAAATCTCTTTGACTATTCCCAAGCCTTTATTGATATTCATTATTAAATTTGGGCGTTTCGTATGCAATTCACGGCAAATGTCAAGGCTTTTACCAATAGATGCTTACATTAGTAGTGTTTGTAGTGGTAGTGGTGGTGGCGATCTGTTTCAATACTCTAATACTAATAAAAACACTATTAGCAAAGACTCTGAGTCCAGACCTCAAACAGTTAAGGTCTAAACAAACATTAAAAACCGAAGAACGCTTACCAAAGAAAATACTTTACATAAGGTATTAGTAATACCGTTGATATTAAGTCAGACATTTCTATCGTTGTTGTCGTCAATGAATTACTTTTGTTTAGACTTTTAAATATGAATTCAACGCAAATAACTATTTATTTGTTACTCTGGTATTCAACGGACGTAATTCTGGGCTCATTTGACGACTCATTAAATATTAATAGTTTTGCGACAAAAAAACAAAACTAATTAAAAGTGGAAAACAAAACTTATGACTAATAAATAAGCAAGCTAATTAATTTGTGCAATGCTTGGTTAGCCCACTGTTCCTCAACCCGTCAATGATATCAATAATTCTAATGGATTTTATTCAACGTTTTTGTCGCTGCAATTGGTTTGAGAGTGTCTTATGTCTGTCATCGAAGAGCACAGCCGTCTCGTCAGAGGATGAGCTGAACGATGGCGAAGAGAGCCGGGCCTACAGTCAAATGTCACGTTCGCCGTCCAACTACTGTCGAGTGGCCACATGTCAACTGTTCCACATTCACGAGATTACACCAAAATGTTTGGAGACGTTCGCCCCCTCTTCAACATACAGTTCGTGTCAGAATTGTGATACTATACATATTGGGCCAAACCATCACCAACTCTCGGCCAGTAGTTGGCTCTCTGGTAGTGATACAGATGTGCCTAATTATAATCCCCAACAATCGCCTGAACACACCTATCGTTTTGATTTCACTAAACTTATGTCATAAAAAACATTCAGAATAAGAGATACACCACTGAATTGAAATCCGATTATCTTCTAAACGGAAATTAGTTTTTTTTCACTGAAAGACAAAAACAATTATAAGAATTAAACCCATTTTTTGTCGTCTCTTCAGAAGAGATAATAACCGGTATAATAGTCTGTACTCTAATTAAGAAAAGTCTGAGTTATCAGTGGTTTAATTGTATAAAAAAAAACCTTTTCCTTAATAAGAGTATAGATTGTTATATATAAAGCCTACATAACTTTGTCCGAAATATAACTAGTTTATAGCCAAGATTATGTCACGAAATATAACCTTGGTAAGATATATATAACCTAGATTAAGCATTTTCTAAAAATAAGAGATTATTTTCACTTCAAAGACTATTTTATGTAATATAATTACTCAAGAGTTTTATTGAATCAAATGCTTTTTAAGGTATTTTTCCAGAGCTTATAAATAAAAGTTACAAGATGAAAGTACATTTATCATTATGAAAAAAAAGTTAATCTATAATAAAAATCAATTATAAAGTTAGTTATTAATAATTTGAATAAAAAATTCGTGATTAAAGTATGAAAAAAAAGTTATGAAACTTTAATTTTGTCGATAATATTCATTGAGATATGCATTGAAATTATATTTCAATTATTAGCCAATAATTATTGATTAATATATAAAATTATATATAATCTATGATTCGCTTTAATATATATATATATATACATATATTTTTAAGTATTGCCGAAACTAGTGTTCAAAAAAATCTCATTAGTTTTAATGAAAATTATTAGCAATTATTGTATTATAGGAAAAGATATCGATTTGAATCAATTGTATGAATGAATGTATTTATGAATTATTAAAAATTTTCACTTCTGTTACAGAATTTGAAAAATAAGTGTTTTTTATTCTTTCCCTAAAAAGCGCTTCAATTTTTCGACAGAATTTTACATTTTTATTAAACTCAAATGCATTTCCTTTTAATATTTAGCACAGAATATTCTGTGTCCTCAGAATAAAATCAATTTAATTTGTTATTCAAAAATTGCGTTCAATTTAGGAATAATTCGACTGCAATCAGAATAGCTTTTATTTAAATATTTATTCCAAGAATAAATCACTTATAAAAATTACCAAGCTCATAATATTCAGAATTTATTTCTTCTTTTGACCATTATACTGGCATTATGTAATATATCAAGCTCACTTACAGCCAGATGTCTGATGGAGTGCAACTTAAACAACCATTACTGAAAAATATGGAATTATATTAACATTTGTTGAGGTCTACAACAATTGAAAACTAGAATAATCAAGGATACTAGAATGTACTAGATCAACTCTCTGACATATAATACATCCTTGCTCAATAAGGATTATAGGAAAATATGATTTGGAAAATTTTTTCTCATATTTTGTTTCTATTTTAGACATTTTCCAAGAAAATGCCTTAACTCCCAAATCTCTCCCTTTCTTTCTCTTTATGTGAACTGACATTTGAGAGTATTTTTTTGAAGAAATGATATCTGAATAAACAAAATATGAATTAATAAAAAACTTTTTATGCTTTTCTTCACTTTTTTATATAAGAAATATTTGAAACAAAATCCTCGAATGAACTCAATTTTTGAGAAAATTTTTTCTTACTTTTCGTTACTTTAAAACTAAATTCTTTGAGAAAATAATCTTCAAAAGTAAATGTGATTTAAACGATAGCAATGGTTAGCATTTTGAGCCTTCAATATGTTAGCCAAAGGGTAAAGCCTACTTAACCCTGAACTTTTACCATTTCCAACATTCAATTTCAACTATAATAGAAATTTTAATCTTTTACTCAATATTTTCAATAAAAAAAATTTCAATTAAATGAAAATTTCAATTAAAACTTAATTATTATAATAAATGTGAATTTAATTCAACAAGGTTACAATATAGAGTAATCAAGGTAAGTTTTCATAATAAACTTGTTAAGATATGAAATTTTAATCAATTTTGTCCAATTAGTTAATGGGTAATTAAGGAAAAATTGACTAGATAACAAAAATACTAATTTTAGTAATCTTGCACATCTCTCTTTTGAATTATCTGCTCATTAAACGTTTTAATAGAGGGGATAATAACTAGCAAATGAAAAAAAGTATGAAATTATTGCCTCATTTAATAAACTCTTTATTGAGTAATGATTTTGTGGCTCATATTTGGGTCATTTTGTGTGTTGGGTGAGTATCCCTAAAACAAGCAAGAGTATATGAAAATTAATTCCATTCTCATTATAACCTAATGACTTTCTTTCCATATTTGACTAACAAATAATAGCACAGAATAGCACAGAATAATGAAAATAATATAAATTCATTTCTATAAAACACCGAATAATTAAATTCACTAAAGAATTTCAATAAATATACTAATATTTCAGTGAAAACATATTAAGATGATCAAGAACATATTACCTAATCAAAAGAACTTTTCATTAGTTTTCAATTTCTGATAGTCATTTTTATAATCCAGGTATAATTAAAAAAGAAAAGAAAAACTTAATTCTTATATAATCTAGCAATTATCACTGTTGTATTATTAATAATGCTCTTGGCATTTTCCAAAAAGAGAAAAAATTAATTAGTTTTCTCTTAACGTTCCGAAAGAATAGTTTTAATAATAATACGCCTCTGACTCATACCGGGATCCGTTTCATCCATGAAATATCTATATTTGTATAATTTGTGAGTCTATTCCTTAAGATATTGAAAGAAAAGAATGAATTCTCAAAAGACATGAAAAGAAGTAATGGAATCAAAAGAAAGAGAAAAACATATATTATTTTCGCCTCTTTTTCTATCCTTCGATTCTGTGTTCATCTGATATCTCAGAGCAATAGTTGTGACAAAGCCTTTGAGAGTAAAGTATTTTTCAAGTTCTTTGCCGTTTGTATGAGCACAGCATAAAAACCTAACCAACTGAAAAGTATATTTATTTTATATGAGCAAGCTATTTTTTTCCTTTCAACTTTAAGTTTAGTGTTTTACCATATTTGTTGACTTATCTCCAGTTTGTGAATTATAGATTAATCTTGCAAAACTGCATAAATAACAAATGGGAGAGAATATATAACCTTAATAACATTCAATATTTAGCTGATAATTTATTGAAACGTGCATGGTAATAAATATTTTATAAGTTAAACTAGCTTGCTTATGTTTTAGGTCTTATTTTCTAAAGTCTGTAAAATGCAATAGACTTTAGTGGCACAGAATAACATATTATGTTTTGGTCATCAAATTTATTTATAGTCCGCACATAATGTTTAATAAAAAAGGTTTTATTCCACTGAAGAGTTGCGACAAATAAGAGTAAAACTGATGACAACAACAAAAAGTTTGAGAAAATCACAAAAGAAGAGAACATAAGAACTGATGTAAAAATAGGCTTCAAAATAGAGATAAAGAGAGAAGGAGAGAGAGAGTCAATGAGAGGGAGGGAGAGAGAGAGTCAATGAGAGGGAAAGAGAGAGAAAATGAGAGGAAGAGAGAGAGAGAGAGTCAATGAGAGGGAGAGAGAGAGAAAATGAGAGGGAGAGAGAGAATTTCATTAAGATTTGATCTCCAAATTGAAAGGAAGGAATACTTCAATAGAAGGAAAGCCTAGAATCGATTTTGTGTTGAATAATCGACGTATTTATTTGATTAAAAGTAAATTCCTTTCCATAAAAGTAATAAAACAATTTTATTTGATTCGAAAAATAAAGCGATTATTAGTTTATTGAAGAAAATTTTATGTTCAGAATATTTATTTAATCCATTTTACTCATAAGACAAGAGAAAAGTTGGACTCTTTTGTTCTTTTTTTTCAAAAGCTCTTTATTTTTATGGCGAACTGAAGCCATTCTAACGTTATTTGATTGTAATTTATTTCTTTCATAGCTATGTCTTATACCTGTGCTCTTTCCCATTAAACACATGAATGGACTCAACACTACTGAGAAAATTAGATTTTTAGGTCCACTATTTGCCACAATTTAATACCAAAAGTGTTTATTTGGCTCTCACTCTCCCTCCCTCTCCCACATGAAGTATTCATAAAGTTTTATGCATTATATAATGATCAAGTTCCTTTGTTAAGGAATGAGATGAGGTTTTTGATGGATGAGTAGAAGCAGAACTAATTTAATGATTATTGTTTGCTTCACTTATTTTCAAACACACAATTTTAATTAGAATCATGGTGGCTTTACCTTTGACATTTACACAAACCAGGAGGTTTCAATGGTATAGGTTTGCACATTTTGCTAGAATAATAATAAATTACATTCTATGAAGGGTTGGATGAAAACAAGAATTTAATTCCAATTAATTATTTTCAATTTTTATGGTTTATATCAAAAGATGTGCTTTTGGTTAGAGTTATGTTAAGAAAGAAAATAATTCATAAAATTTATGTTTTCAATAACTCTTTCAAGTGTTGACTCTTTTGTAAATTTCTGTGCAGTTGTTTATCAAAACTGTTCGGGAATTTCATTAATTTAATGTTTTGAACGTTAATCATATCTCCATTATTTGTTCGCCTGAATTACTAGAGTTAAGTTGAGTTGAGTTGAGTTAAGCATGGTCAAATTAAACTAAAACTTAATATAAATAACTGATGACTTCTTTTATTAAATTCAATTTATTATAAAAGCAATTGTTTGTAGGAGAGACTCTTCTTAATAAAAATACTTATTTTATCTTTTTTTCTCTCATGAAAATAATGGAAAACTATTTCTACCCTAAAGTTATACTGAAGTCCATAAACTTTTCACTCTTTTAGAGTATATCTCAGCTTAAACTTTATTTTATTCAGAATTTGTTGAATTGAAAAGAAGTTGGTTTTAAAGTCAATAAGAAATATCATTAAGAAATATAGAGTCTATTTCTAACTTGTTTTATATGCACTCAAATCTGTGCATAATAACCAAACTATATATATTATATTCAGTTTTATATATATATATAACTAAGACTTAAAACTTGTATTTCATATATTATTATAAGTTTTAAAAATCAATTTATTGATTATAAGGTTTTTATTATTATTAGACTTTTTATAAAAATGGGATTTATTTTAATAACATATATTTGGTTCACAAATAAGGTCTCAATTAAGTGAAACATTTGTCTGTTTTTAAAACCATTTATCAATAAAATGGAATTTTACTTAATTTTATTTTCAAACATAAATAAAAGAAAAACATATTTTTATGTTTTCAATGCTATCATCATTAGTGGATATTTTTAACAAGGTTATTATTTTATTTATTGCGTCACTTCTAAATGATATTTGATTATATAAATTATGGAAAAGATTTAATTCAATTAAGGCATTCATTTGACTTCTATTCGTCTGAGTTTATTAGTATACATATACAATAATCAAGGTAGAGTATAAATAGAATATTATCCTTGCTAATTAGATTTATTCATGCAAGAGCAAGCATAAGTAAATGAAAATTTAACAAACTTGATTATGTTTTCTTATGAACTCCTAATTTATTGAGTTATCTTGGTTATTTCTTTTATTAATTAGGAAAATTCCTACAAAACACCAGAGAATAAGAAGAAAAATAGACATCAAATCAACGTAAACGTAGAGACAAACTCTTATATTAATCCAAGACTTGAATATAAGCATTATATGTGTTATAGAATCTATAACTCATAGATTAATATATATTTTCTATTTATTCTTGAAATCTGATTCGGAGTCCTTTTCTAATGAATAATCACATCTTTTATTGATTTATGAATCACTTATATATTGAACTGACGTTTGACTGCAATGACATCAAGTATTGGAAGAGAGCCCACACTCTCACCGAATGAATTACTTTTGTAAAGATCAGAGTTTATAACAAAATTAGGAACAATAAGATCTAATTAATTAACTTGCTTAAAGGCAAATTTGAACATGATAAATTACTTTATTAATCAAGTTATATAATTGGCTATATTTTTAGCATTAGAATATTACTTGTTATCCTATTGAATGGATAGGCAAGGTTAATTTAATAGTAGGCTTTTTTGAATCCCTGTTGGCATCACTGATAAAGTTATGTATTATTGAATAAAATTCTGGAAGCGTTTCAAATATCCAGCAAAAAGTTTTTCATTCGTTTCATTTGATAAGAAAAAAAATAATAGAAAAATATTTGAATAAAATTTGGGAATATTTTCACGAAAATGAATTAAATTCACTTTTGAATATTAAATGAGAGAATTCCTAAGAAGTATTTACAACCAGTTTTTGTGATAAAACTCTGGAATTTTTGTGTTGAAATTCATGTTTTGATTCTTAGGAAATTTGATGAGCAAGATTATTTTGTCTTTTTTATTGTTTCACGAAAGTTTAGTAATTTTAATGTATAATTGATTAAAACCTATGACCTAGTTATCACCATGGTTATCCTTATCAAAATTAAAGGATTGCTTATATTCTCATTAGTGAACCGCTCAGTAAATGTTTGCTCAATGAAAGTATTTCAGTGAAAAGCGATGGGAAAGGGATTCTGTAACTCATTTAATAGTTCAGTTATTAGAGGTTTTCACACTTCAGTGGTCACAACTTTAATGGATTTTTATCCCAATTTAATGCATTAAATTCTAAACTCATATTGCCTTGATCATCACATTCAAATTGTAAATTTATTTTAGGAAAATACTTTTAGAAAGACTTTGAATTAAAACCTCATTTCAAGAAAAGCAGATAAAGTAATAAACTTTTTGATAAATTGTTATTACATATACTGTTTCCTCATTATATAATCACATTCTTTATGAAAACCAATTCTCTATATAATCCCTACTAATTGTTGGTTTACTACTAATTGATGTATTTTATTTTAAATTAAATATTTTTGAATATTAATATGTGAATATCCTATTAAATATCTTTAGCAGCGATGGCAAAAGAGCTCGATCTCAAGGGGTATTCTGCAGATTTATCCCTCTCATAGAGGAATTTTTAAATGCCTCTTTTTTGTCAAACCCTGATCTTTAGTATAGATTCTAAACTAAACAAAATAGATTCTATATTATATAATTTACATTTTATATATAAACACTTGGGATCCGAAATCTCTGTGTGAGGGTAGGGGTCGACTATTCCCGGGCAGGTGAAACGGTCAGCTGTCGGGACCTCTGGCAGACAACTATTGCTGGCCTGTGCCCCGACCCTCGTAGAGGAAAAGGAGATGGGATATTGATTGATATTGTATATAAACCCTTTTAATTACCAATAATGTGAATATAGAGAGAGGCAACAGTACTTTAATAGCACATTTAAATTAAATAAAACTCTTTAAATAAATGACCCAATCATGAAATAATCACAAAATTTTCTAATTATTTTAACTATGTAGTTTTATTTTAAAACTTTTAGAATAAATTAGCAAGTTAGATCAATAGAAAAGTTTTCTATAAATGAGAAAGGTCAATTAAAACAATGTTTAAATATGGAAAAACATTATAAATTTAATGTTAAAAAATATTACTTAAATAAAATTTTATTTATTTTATGATATTTAATGAACTAAAAATTATTTTTATTATAATTAAAGTTAAATTAAACAATGTTTAACACAATTGGTAAAATTAACTTGATCATTAATGAGAGTGCATTAGATTATATAAAAATTGTATGCAAGGTCATTCTATATTTTTTGATGATAACCTTTTTAATTATTTGTCAGAAAAAAAGATATTTATCGCAGAGTTTTGCATAATTTTGTCGATTAAATACAATAAATGAATATCAAAACACCGGATATTAAATATCGAGCAGATATTTGGTGACCCAACTCATACTCTCATACATTTAAATCGTTGACATATATCTCATAAAATTATATAATCAGAATAAATCTGTGCCCCCAAACAGATAGCCATCACTTTAATCTCATTTACAAATTAACTAATTTTCAATTCTGTCTGCAAACTAAGGCTTTAAATACAGTCTAATCATCATTTAAACTTTAAACAAGCAAAATTTAGCTAGATGTATGATTTAAGCATGTTCAGTTGTAGCCCTATAAACCCTGATTGAACTATTATAGAAGAAAAGTTATTGAATTCGATTTACCAAGTTTGTTTTACTAATATAGAAGTTGTTGTCAAAATCGAGACCAAACTGTACCACTTTTATGAATATTTTAGTTTCGGTTCGATTTGTCTGATTTGTGTTCGTCTGAAAACCCATTCTATTCTGATTTGATTAACATTTATCCCATTCTATGAGAATGTCTATCCAGAGATGCGCAACCATTATTATAGTAAGAAAATAGGATAAACTAACCATGCTCATTTATATATTGCTCAGAAAAAAACTATAATAAATGTCAATCGTTTAACTAGAATTAATGTTTTAGTAAATTAACAAGGTTATCATGTTTAATACGTATAAAATAGAAAAAAATTAATTGATACTCTCTGTTCATCCATGTTATTAATAA
This sequence comes from Galumna lanceata, assembly GCA_034695685.1. Lineage (NCBI taxonomy): Eukaryota > Metazoa > Arthropoda > Arachnida > Sarcoptiformes > Galumnidae > Galumna > Galumna lanceata. Next base: position 13,431 of record JAQFZL010000605.1, read on the forward strand.
TGGTTGAATGATCTTGCAATGATCTAGCAAAATTGGAAGCAATGAATGAAAATAAATAGATTAAATAGAGAGGGAAAGACTAACTCATAAATTGGACGTGAAATGGGAGCCGACTCTCATTTGACTGATAAAAGATGACATTTATATGACACAGGATTCGACTAAAGTTCAAAAGCAATGGATTTGTGTTGGGTTTGTGTTGGGCTCACTTTTCTTTATTTTTTTGGTTCGACTTTCAAGTTATTAATAGTAGGACTGAATGGGAAACGAATCCATTAACGAAATGAGATAAAAGCCGAGTCCTGAGGAAATCACAATAGTCTGCAACTGACAGAATCCGTTGCCGACTGTCTCTTCACTAACTCTACATATCGTCTCAAATGCAAACACTTAATGATAAGTCAAATGTGTTTTCAAATGAATTCCTTTTTTCCACTCAAGAAAACAGGCCTTAACTCACTTCCAGTCAAATGAAGAAATCCTTTTTGTGTGAACTTTTTTCTGAGGATAACCAAGTGTCCCAGTTTAAACATGGTTGAATTGAAGTTATTTTAGTTTATTTTATTAAATATATTTAATTTGTTAATTATTTTATAAAGTAATTATAGTTTTATTTCATCTTGATCAAATAGTTTGATAAACTTGAGTACCATAATCTTGGTTATTGCTTTGATTAGCTTAAAAGTTGTGACTATCAATCAAATGTTCCTAAAGTTTAATACTATATAAATGTTTGACATCTTTTGAAAGAAAAAAACAAATAAAGAATTAATGAATGAATTTATTATTATTATTGCAATTCATTTGATTTGGAACTGATATAAACCAATAAACTAATATTTATTCTAATATTATTTAAATAATTATTCATATATTATTGTCCAAGAATTGGTAATCAGTGGATTACTGATTGCAAATGTTCACGAAAAAAAACCAAGATAATATATTTAGGAAATTGTGTATATTATATAATATATAAACGCGATAGATTGACTATAATTAGTGTACGATTGTTTGAGTATTAGATGAGATAGCATATAGTTAGGTAT
>JAQFZL010000606.1:0-14463 GCA_034695685.1 Galumna lanceata
ATTTAATAATTGCTTCAATAATTATAATACAATCAAAACTATTTTTGTGTCGATTCTCAATAAGACAGACATTAATTTAAGTCAAATTTAAAAATTGTCTGAAATAAGTTATGGAAACTTTTTGTCAAACTTTTTATGTTATTTTAGTTTAACCTTTTATTAAGTGAACAAATTTTGAGCCAATGTTTCAAATGAATAGGTTGTGATTATAATAAAATTTACTTCAATAAAATTTTATTTAATGATTATTATCTCTTAAATATGCATAAAATTAGTTCCTTTTAAAAGATCACAAGATTTGATGTCCTTCTCATTCGTGTCATCGGTTTTATTGATTAATTACATCAATAATAAAATTATGCGATAATTTAAAAGATTATATTAAATTTCACTCAACATTCAAATCTTTATCGATAAACAACTATTAAAACTCTATTAATGATAAAATAAAAAATTGCTTCAATATGAAAATAACCAAGATGAAAAATTTATAATTTTTAAAAAATTGAATTTTAAAAAAAATTAATATAACTTTTCTTTTATTAAAAAAAACAAATATTAAGGCCTTTAATTAAAACGATTTCATTTAAATTTATTAAAACTTTTACCTTTTAATCATAATTTTTAAACAAAACTAAAAATAATTTGAAGAGAAATCCGATTCAAGTTTAGATTTACCTCATCTCAAAGCAATTGAGAATTTGGAGAGTTGTAAGAACCTGTGTTTAATAATCGCATAAACTATGAAATTATTGTCAATAAGATTACTTTTAGTACTTTTCATATAATTTAGTAATAATTATTATTTATAAATTAAAACATGAGTTTCTAATAGAAAGTTTCAATTAATTAAATCCAAAGATTGAAATAAATTTAAATATTTAGCCGAAAAAATTATTAATATTTAGTACCACATATTTATACATTTACTAAATATTTGCTTGATAATGATTAATAGACTCTTAATTTATTTATTTAATTCTAATAATTTATTACTAATAAATTAAAATTAGGGCAATAATTTATTAATACCTTTTCATAACTTATTTGCATGGTTTTCAAAATAAGTTACACAAATAACATGTAATTTATTATATCAAATGCTATCAAATTCATTGACGTTTTATTTGTTAGAATTTATGCCATGTTTTGAAAACATTGCAAATAAGTTTTGAAAAAGTTTTACAGTTTTATCCCTTAATTTCATTACGTTTTTTATTTTCATCCAAAAGAGGCGCGAAATCTATTATTATTTTTAAACCAAACGATTTGTTTTTAAATAAAAATTTAAGAAAAATTTAGTTTAAATTAATTTATCTTCAATTTTGTCATTAATTTGTTTGAATTCAAATGCATTTCGACTCAAATCACGAACAAATGGCGGAAAATAACGAAACAGAAGTTTTCAACGAAAGTCTTCATATTTTTCGGTACTTTTAATTCAAATTAATTTTTATTGATTTTTGTTAATTTTTTATTACAATTAAATTCAGCGAAAATGAGTTGACTTATAATTCAAGTGAAGAGCTTTTAATCATTAGAAGTGATCACTTCTTCAATGATTTTCCATCACTTAATTTAAGTAATTCTTCAGTGGTTTACGAATCTCTTGAACCTGAAGACAGTACTAAAGAAGATATTATGAACAGATCTAATGATTTACATAATTTAAGCCAATTTTGTGGCAATAATTGCGAACAAATAATCAAACGATTGATTTCAGACAACGAAGAGCTTAAGAAATATAAGCGACAACTGATTGTCATCGAAGAACAAAATGTGGAACTAATTCGAGAAAAGGAAAGATTGGACTCAGAATTGAAAAAAATCAAAGAATCGTTTGAACAGAAACTCATTTTAAAAAACCAATCAATCGATGACTTAAAGAAAAGTCTTTATATTTGTGAGTCTTTAAACTCAAGTCTTCAGAAAGAATTAGATCTCAAAAAGTGTGAAAAATTCAAACTCGAGGTTCAAATCAAGGAATTGGAGGAAAAAGTATGACTTCTTATCTTAAATTAATGTTTTATTTTATAACTATTTATTGAAATTTAGTTAAACTTCTCTGAAATGCAATTAATTGAACGACAGAAATGTGAGGAGGAATTAATGGCATCTTATGATAGTGTGAAACAGGCCTTTACTGAAGAGGAAAGTAACAAATATAAGACTATTGAACAGTTGCATACCGTTTATGTGGAGTGCGCTCACAGACAGAATGAAATAAAAGAACTAAAACTACAGATTTCAGACATGAGTCGAGAGATGGCCGACAAAGACAACGAACTCTGGTTTTATAAACTAAAATTCGACGAATCCTTCAATAATATCAATAAATCGGAAGTCCATTCAATTGATCCAAAAAGAGAATCAATTGTTGTAAACAAAACCACATCAGAAATACCCGATTATTCGTTTAGTGTCAACGAAGACGAATCAGAATATATTTATAGTGATTTTAATGACATTCCAATGAATAGTAGTGACGATAGCAATGAATTTCAATCAATTACTGAAGAAATCAGTTTTCAAGAGAAAGAGTTGAATAAAAGACCATTTTTCGTTCGTTTGTAAGTATTTTACTTAAATTATTGCGAAAATGTATTTAATATTTTTTTAATTTATCTTTTCATAGGTTTCACAAAATTGTGTCATTATTAGTGTTCTTTGGTTTAAAACTTCCGTTTAAAACCATTTTAAGCCTATTTTTAATGATATTTTCTTTGAAAATACTCTTCAGTACAATATTGACGACAAGACTTCCGGCCTATACTTCGTGGGAGGAAATCCTATATCGGGTAGTTTTGCCGTATTTGTCAAAAGTTAAAGTCAGTCAAACGCAATAACAATAATTTTCTGTGATTTTTGGCTGATTTTTGAGTGATTTTTAACCCATATTTTAATTATAAATTTTATCGATATTTTTATAGTCAACACTTGTTTTAATTACCACTCATTTCATTGTATTTTAATTAAAAGTTAAGTTCATTTTATGAAAGAATTATAAAAAAATTCGTTGAATTTTTGAAAAGAATTTAATAATAAATTTTTGAATGAAATACAAGTTTTTCTTTTAAATATTACAACAAATTCGTGAAAATATTCGGATATACTTTTAAATAATTAATTAAAAAACATTTGAATTTCTAATTAACGAAAAGTCAATCGACGACTAAATCAGTTTTTCGGGCAAATTATTAAAATCTAAGTCTAATTGTTTTGCGTATAACTTATTTTGGTTTTCAATTATTTCAAACAATTCAGGCGGTGATGGAATGCGACCAGTGGTCAGTTTGGACCAAACGGGAACGTCTGACACATTTTAACCATAAGTTTAGATATAAATCAAGTTTAGCTAAAGACATACCGTTATAGAAGATCTCAAAAGCGCCGCTTGACATCAATTGGCTCTCAATTGTGTTACTCAAGAAGAATAACATCAGACAGGCGTACATCTGATCCAATAGTTGTTAATTTAGTGACACTTAATAGTAGTCATACCTTGTGTTGAGTCATCCAAAACCAAAAGCCGGGAGTATTTACTCCTAAATGAGTGAAAGGGTTGATGTTTGCGATCAAAAGTGCCATAAGAGTCAGTTTAAGTACTGATAACAACTGAACCAATTTGTTTCGACCCATTCCTGGGGTATAATTATCTCCCATTATATTGAGTTCTGGAAATCTGTCTCTAATTAGTGTCGTGTATTCATCGAAGGCTCGTCTGTAACCACAAGAATAACAGTATAATATCTTAAGCATCGGTCCATTGGGTTGTGCTTTGAATGACATCGAAGGTATCTCTTTCTTAACACTAGAATAGTGTCCATCAGATTCTATGTCTTCGTTTCCACCGCTTTGTTGTCTACCCATAAGTATATCCCTCGCAGTGAAGGCAACAAAAATGAGGAAAATTATTAAAAATACGTTATTTTCCATTCGTTTTAATTTTCACTTAAATTCCTTTAAATAAGTTTTCGGTTAATATTTTAATGATTTTTATTATGAATTGTTTGTCTGAAACACTATTTAACTGAAAGACTAATAAAAAGAATTATTTAATCGAATCTTAAATCAAATTTCAATAAATATATCAATAAATCATAAAAAACTAGATTTCAAAACAAGACTCAAATGTTTAATATATATCATTAAAATTGTCATTAATTTTATTATTGAAACTTTATATTCACTTCAAACTAAAAGAGTTCACAAGAATTTTCACAAAACTTGACTTACTTTTAATGAAGGAAAGCATTTAAGAATTTATAATAACACAACTCTTTAACAAATATATCGGGGGCGTAGCTCAGATGGTAGAGCGCTCGCTTAGCATGCGAGAGGTACCGGGATCGATACCCGGCGCCTCCACTTCTTTTTTGTTAACAACAATTATCTAATTTTTGTTATAATTTTGTTATAACTTATAAAATAGGATAAGATTAGATTTTTTTAAGTGAAGACAATTAGAATATAAATATGAGACATAAATTTGTGTTATAATTCTTTATCTGAAGAATTCTCATTTACTAAAAGATATTTACTAAAAGTTGAATAAATTGTTAACTGATTTGATGAAGAAATCAATTTTAGTGAAGCTTTTTATTGAAGTTTATCTTATAATTTCTAACATTTTAAGTATTAAATTAATCTAAATTAATGTAATTGATCTAGTACAAATGTCAATTTTCAATTATCACTTGCAAAAGATTAGACCAGGGGTTGGGCTATTTCAGAGCTATTCGTCAAGTTTAAATGAAACAAAGTATAAAATATGAGCATGTTACTTTTAATGATTAAAATGCTAAATAATGTTAAGTCACTTAACTTAAGTGGGCATTATAGCGTTCATCACCTATGAATAATTGAACTTTGCAAGTTAAGTTTCATATGATATGAATCATATGCTATATTTACTTGATTATTTATAAGTTGAGGAACGCTATTTTGTTTGTAACTTTACATTAACTTAACATAAACTATAAATGAAAAGTTAATAATTTAAAGTAATTTAAACTATTTTGGGGTAAACTCTGGATTAGATTTTATTTGAAAGTATTGTTTGGTTAGAAGAGAGTTATTATAATAAACAGTATTATAAACAGTATTATAAATAAAGTTTTTCTCAAATAAGCCATAAATGTACTATAAATAGAGGTTTTACTCAAATCAGTTAATTTTGTTGAGAAGTTTATTATCATCAAAAGTGTCGATTGATTGCAGTTTATGTTAAAGTTTAACAGTTAAACAGAAGAGTAGAGGAATAGCTTATCGATTGGACGAACAGAAAGTCTTTACATCCAAACAGATGTCACTCAATATATATTCGCAAAGATCTGAATGTCTTCTATTGTTTCCTCCATTTATCGATTGAATAAATGGTTTAAATTAAATCATAATTAATATAAATAAATAAATGTTTGTTTTGCCTCTAAAGTAGTGCTCTTTTGGCTAATATAGTGTTAAACATATGACAACTCTTTACTTCATTTAAACTTTAAAATCAATTTTTGAGTACAAAATGTTTTACTTATCAAATGACTGATTGAATGCAAATGTTTTATATTGTATTTAATATTAATAAAACTAATAAATTAAAGCCTTTTATTTAATTATCATTAAATAAATGTTTTTCAATGATATCTCTTCTGACAAATTATTAATCGTTTGATTTATACCTTTAAGTGAAATATATTTTTAGGTTTAATCATTATATTTATTATATTAAATGGGATTACCTTGCCTATTCAACTCTACAATTTAGTAATAGGCCACAAAAATGACCAAGATTAAATACTCGAGTTTATTGATAATTTAGTAATTAATATAAATGTTTTGCCAAAAATATATTTAAATAAATGTTTAAATTGAATACAAATTTTAATTTGATATTCAATGCCGGGACTCATCATATTTAAGAGGCGGTGGTCAGTGGGTTCAGATGACCTGGTGGTTCCGGCCGCCATTCTTTGGGTTATTCACTTCATTTGGTATTTAAATCAGTTTTATTTTACCTAAATATTAATGGATTTAATTTGAATTTCAGGTTAATTGTGTTGTTATGTACCGTATTTTTAAAAGAAAGCTATGGCTATAAGTGTGATGTCACCCAATATTTCATTTATGGTTATATTGTAATTCTTGTCGGATGTCTTATCGTCGAGTCATTCATAGTATGGCTATCAATGAGAGGTTCAATTCTAAACCCTTCGCCCAGAAGTCCGATGAAATATTTGCTTTATATCAGATTTGGTGATACTTTTCATTTAATTTTTCGGTTAAAACAATATTTCATTGAAAACAGGAATACTTTTTGTGGAAATCTTTTGGACGGTTTTGTCGGCCCTAAGAATTAACAAGAATTATAAGTTGAAAATATGCAGAGGTTTTGATTCGGACGCTTTCATTGGTCTCACTCTTTGCAATGTTTTTGTTTTGGTCATCGTTTCGGTGACCATTTGGTGTACATATGATGCGGCGGGACGTTCATGGGTTAAGATGAAAGCCTATCAGAACAGTCTTAAAGAAAGTCAATCAAAGTTCAGATATCGTCGCTCTGGAAATAATCAAAGAAATTGGAGGCATAGGTTTCGATCTTTTTTTATTCATTACTTTTCGATTCCTTTTTAATAATATTTTAATTCTCAGAATCGCTGTACGAGAATATCAGGACAGTTGGGACAGAAGGTGTCGACTGTTGTTCTGTTGTGTCGGCACTTCCGACAGACAACAGGTTTGTTGTATTTTTTGATCTCAACTCTAATAAATGTTTTATTTTTTGTTTAGAATTCATTCACAGAAATTGCGAAACTGTTATCAGAGTTTTTTCGGGATTTAGATGTCGTGCCTTCGGATGTGATCGCAGGGCTTATACTTTTGAGGAGAAACCAACGACTGGAGCGTCAATTGATTGTAGAGAAACGACATAACGAAACGTTTCAGTTCCTATCAGGAGTTGCCGTCACTTCTAACACCAAATTCCTTGATGTTAACCATCCGGTGGTCGCCGAAGAAATTCGAACATTAATACACTTTTTGCACTACGGATTAGCTGTTTATGGTTGGCCTATATTTATGATGATGAATAGCGCCACCGGTTTTTGCCAACTCTTCCCAAACCTAAAGTGTTGTCTTAAGGATTCATTTTGTTGTTTCTGCGGTTCAGATAAATCGAAATCTGATGCAATTCTTGAAGACAATTGTTGTAAATGTAATTACGCGGCCCTTAAAAAGATGTGCCAAACACACAACTATGAGATGATTTACGCCACATATCACGTGGCTATCGGAGAACCGCCGTTTTTTGTTGCCCTCGACTATGACAAGAACTCTATTGTGATAAGCGTTAGGGGAACCCTCTCTTTACATGATATTATTACAGATCTGAATGCAGAGGGAGAACTACTCCCAACTGAGCCCATCCATGATGACTGGTTGGCTCATAAGGGAATGGTTGAGGCGGCCGTTTATATAAGGGATAAACTTAAAAACGAAGATATTCTAAAACGAGCCTTTAATTACGCGCCCGAAAGAGGGACACAAACCTTTCAAATAGTATTAGTCGGCCATTCATTAGGTGCCGGAACGGCAGCTATTCTCTCAATTTTGCTCAAACAGGAATTCCCTGATTTAGTCTGTTTCGCGTTTGCCCCTCCCGGAGGACTATTGAGTGCACCCGCACTCGAATATACTAAAGAGTTTATCATATCAGTGGTCTTAGGAAAAGATGTGGTCCCAAGAATTGGTTTACACCAATTGGAAACTTTACGTTTTGATCTCATAAATGCCATAAAACAATGTTCTGAACCCAAATGGAAAATAATAGGAGGCGGAGCTCTTTGTTGCTGTTGTTCACCAAAAGAAAGGCCTCTAACCATCAGTTCTGAAAATATTTCGGATTCTAATAAAGAGTTATCTTCGCACCCAATCGATGACTCGATAGCACTGACAGTTCACTCACCCCTTTACCCTCCGGGACGAATCATTCATTTAGTTCGAAATCATCCAAAAAAGTCTGAGTGAGTGTTTGTTTTTAAACATCTATTTGTGCTGAGCTTTTCTTAAATTATAACTAAAATGTTTAATCCCTTCTTTCGCTGCTATCAGTATTAAATATGAGTCAAAGTGGAGGTATTGTTAACCAAAGCTTACTTAACTTTTGCTCATTTTTTTTAATTCAACAAAAAACTAACAAAACTTTAATTTATAGACAATTCGTCGGTAAAAAAGAGCCGGTATTCCAGGCTTTGTGGGCGGACAACACTAACTTCAACCAAATAATTATCTCACCTGTAATGATCCAAGACCATATGCCTGACAAAATGCTGGAAGCATTGGAAAATCTATTGGTTCACACGGGACCCGCCAAACCTCAGAGGAAGATAACGAGTAATACCACTCAAAGTCCAAAAGATTCAAAGAAACCTCTTTTGGCAGAAAACATGACCAAAAACTATACCTCAGAATCAGTTCAATCGCCGAAAAATATAGTTTTAGAGACAAGTTTCACAGATTCACCATTTATTGCACAAAACATACGAAACGCCAAACAACTCAACATTAGATCCGTCCGCCCAAACCAACTCAATACTCAACCGCCAAAAGATATCATTCCCGATGATTGGATGGGTGCGGCCCCACTCGCCTCACCTGAAACTATGAGCGATATTTCGAGTGTCTCGTCGCGAAGCACTGGTGTTAGAGTTAGTTGGGCTACACTTCCAGTCTTTAGTGTCAATAATGATAGACATCAAAATTTTTCCGATCAATCGGTGGTTACTAATCAGCCAAATGTAGATTCGGAACCACTCTTTTCTCAATCCAGTGAAGAGGTTGACATTCATATGAACGATGAGCTAAATATACCGCTCGTGGAAAGCGATACTCACATCGATTCTAATATCAATACAACTGATATCTTGAATAAGAATTTTGGTGACAATCGAAAGGCTTTGAATTTCATTTCCGAAAACACCGAAAATCAATTGAATCAAAACAATGAATATTTTGGTTTATTGGACGTAAAGGACCAGAATTACAATAACCCGTCATCCAATTCATCTGATAATAACGCTCAGGAATACAATTCCACAGAAATTCTTGACTATCGTTGTGAGTCAACCAATGAAAACGAATCCTTAGCAGCACTTCATCGCTTCTCTTCAGATACTGATTTGAATTATACATTAGAAGCAAAACCTTTGCCTCTGAGAAGAAGTCACGAAGAGCTCCATTTAAACAATTTGGATGACTCTATAGTTGTTTTCGAAGAACAGACTAACAATTTGTTAGAACCAAACCGTAACGACAATTGCAATTCGGGTGAAGTGTCGCCCACTCTTCGAATGCTCTTCCATAAACTGCTGACCATTGAGTCGCCGTCTGATTCACATAATCAGACCACTTGTGATTCGGATGTCAACGCCAATCAAATTTCTAGTCATCACTTCTCCAGTAATCAATTCTAAGTCACTTTTAAAATCATTAAATTCACTCCATTTTAATATCACTATTTTTCATCTTTCAGTTAATTATTAAATCATTTTATAAATTAATAAAATGACTGAAATTTCTTATACTTTTAGACAACTATTTTAGTTTTAAATATCGTTTTGTTTTTTAAAACCATTTCCCAATCAATTCCTATATTCTTATGAAAACATTAAAAACTGGATTTTCATTTCATAATTATATATAAATATTCCTAAAAATATATATAATATTTATTTATAAAACGATACATTATTTCCAAAATATTTCTACAAATCATTTGCAGTGGAATTACTATAAAACTTTTGATTGCTTTGAAAAATAGTTTTGTTGTACTGAACGTCAAATTAATTTCTTAATTAAGAAAAACGAATATTTAGTCAAATAATGCCTTTTATGTGATATTTATTGTGAAAAAGGCAGTGATTTTGCTTAAAACCAATTTTACATAAACTTAGGTCTAATTTACGACTTATTGGTGTCTATCAGTACTTAATCTGTAATTCAATAATCGCTATATAAGTAAACCTATTTGTGATCATTAATTTATTCAATAAAAACAAAATATTTTCCATTTATTTCAATGAAGTTTTTTATTACTAACTTTTGGATACGATTTAATGAAAGTTTTTGTTGTGAAAAACAAGTAAGTGTTGCCCCGGAGAACAGGGAGTGGAAGGAGAGCTGCATCCCTACACTCCAATGATTTGTTCCAAACCATAATTAATGCTTAAAAGCATTTCTTTTACTTTCCTTAATTGACATCTTATGGCAGAAGTCTTTATTTTCGGTCAATTATTGAATGCCAATGGATTCCCCAATTCGTCTCTTTTTTGCAAATGGAAGATACATTGCGGTACGTCTCAGACCTACTATTCTATTCTATTCTGTTCTTTTCCGATTAGAATAATTATAAGTCCATATGTTTGTGAACATTTCATTTACGAGTGAATACTTTATAAAGAATTGTTAATTTGGTTTCTTTTTATTAATTGTTTTATACTAAATCAAAGGGACTAATAATTAGTTATTTTAGACAATTGTTAGAAGATTTCTGTTTGTATTCATTTGTTTCTGCAAATAATCTATAGATTTCTCACAAAATCAATCGATAGGTTCCAATTGGAAACTGATTGAGGGCTTAAATGAAGGACAAACTCAAGTGGACGAACCAGAAGTAACTGAAACCACTTATTGGTGTCATCCCATTGATCTTCATTTCATTACAAAAGGCATTCAGGGTTTGTCTCGAACTCAATGTTAATCTAATTCTGTTTCAATGATTTAAATATAAATTAAATATAATTTTAAAAAATGATTTTCAAATATTTTGGGAATTTATTAAATTTAAATGAATTAGTGATGAAAATGAATATTAAATGAAATTAGATTTACTATTAATTAAAAGGTTGGCCAAAGTTAGAGGTGCAGGTCTGGCATCAGGATTGGTTCGGTCGTTGCAATATTTGTAGCTACGGTTTCATTCATATGCCATCTCAGGGGGGATATCATGAGATAACGTGTCACACGTGGAGACCTATTGGCTCATTAAGTGATCAAATTTATCAACTTTTCACTGACGAAGGCTTTAAATTAAGTGACGAACAATTGGTTTTTCAAAACGAAAATCGTTGTCGACTACAAACCCAAGCCGTCGGTTCAGTTAATCTTCAACTCAATGTTGTTCTTAAAAACTTCGAGATTTACGGAATCGAGACTTAAATTAAGTTTTAAAATGCATTCAAAACTGAAAAAACTTTTAACTTTTCTAATTTTATATAATTTGGTTGAAAGTCAAGAAGTGAATAACAATAATAACTCTAATAACACACATAATATAAAATCACCAAGTTTAACTCCGGGTACAAGTGAAGGGCCAACTACAAGTGAAACTACAAGTACTACTAATAGTACTATAAGTAATACTCCATTCAATAATGAGTCATCGATAGAGACCACTACAGAGTTAATGTCCACAACTATCAGTTCTATTCCTACAGAAGAAGTGCCGTCTAAACATTACATCCATTTTAAAGAAGACTATTGTATTTGTAATATGCGTTTGAAGTGGTGTGACATTAATTGTTGTTGTGATACAACCGATTGCACAGAATCTGAAATCAATTTTTTCGAGAAATGCATTGAAACTCGAAAACAAATTCATGACTCGAGATATTGTAGTCATAAAAATTATGTTTATATCAATAATACGAAGACTTTCATTGAAATATCTTCGAATGGATTGTTTTGTATCGTTTGGGACAATACCAACGAAAGACATTTGTTTGATGACGTTAACCCAATTAATGATCCGAACAAACTCTTGGATATTAAGCCTCAACACAAATACGATTGGAGTCAAAACAAAATAAAAAAAGGGATTAAATCAAGTGATTCCCAATTCTCTAACTCTAAAGATTTAAGAATCAATTCTCTAAGAAATGTATTGATTGCTAAACATTTGAATGACACTAAAGAAGAGGAATGGCTTTTACCACAAAATTCAGTGTTTAAGAGAGGAGAGTGTAATTCAGTAGCAAAAGTCAAATATTTAAAAGACTTTTATTCCTCGTGTTATAGACTTTTAAGAAATTTAAGCGAAGAATGTCTTACAAACGGCTCTTTTGACCCAAACTATTATCTTTCGTTTGATTTCTTATCGAAGAACTTCTTAAATGAAAGCGAAAAGATTAGCATAAGTATGAGTTCAGAGATCAGACCCTTATTTTTGGATTCAGAAAAGTGTAATAATGCCGTCCAAAAAGTTGAGTATATTATTCAACACAACGGCTCCAAAGGTATTATTAACGCTTCGCTCAATATTGAAACAATTGATTTGATATATAAGACTAAATCGTTTGAGCAGTCATTTAACGTAACTTTTGTTTGGTTTAATAAATCACTGAATGAAACCATTGAATTGAGTGGAAATCCGGGATATATTATCGGAAAACCTATTTTGGCCGCAATTGTTAGTGAAGGGACGAATTTGACGCGAGAGACCAACGGATATAACATATTGGCTCAAAATAATGACATTTTCTGTGAGACTAATCCCAATAAAAAATCAGTTAAGTTTGGTATCAATTTAAGAAGTGGTTGTCTTCTCAAAGTTGATTATCGACGGGAAGACAGCTTTTGTAAAAGTATTGAACAGAAGATTTTGAAAATTTTAGAACCAGAGTCACCCCTCAATCAGCCCAACACTTATATAGGAGTTTGGGGTAACTCTTCAGAAGATATTCCAAATGATTGGATTAAGATTAATGAGGACAGAATCACAAATATGGCCGATTCCTTAAGTGATGACAGCTGTCCCAGTTTAGTGACCGCCACTTCTTTACATATTTATTATGTGTTGACCGGAAATACTAATCAACCGCAACATAAGATTGTGGGCGCAGTCAAGAAATTTCACACTCAAAGTAATGTTCATTTCAAATGTCCAACAAATTTAGTCAATTGTAATAATAAAGTTCTTGAAGTGAGCACTTCTGTCACATTCTTCGACATAACAAAACCTTCGCGACCCGATTACGCCCCTCCCGTCACCTTTAAGATAGAACTTCCCTCTGATTTCTTTTATCCTTTCCTAACAAACTCTTTCAAAACAAATACAATTAATAAAATGCTTTTAATTTTTATGATAATTTATTTTTATTAAAAATAAAAATATTTTTTTTTTGAATTTAATGTAAAACTTGTCACTCATTTTATTTTAAAATTATATCTTTATTTAAAGCGATATAAATGTGTTTTTATTAATTTTTAAATAATAAATATATATTCATTAATAATTTTAATTAACTAATTGAAAAAAATTTACATTTTGTATAAAATATGTATTTAAAAAAGTATTTATTTATAACAAAAAATTGATGTAATGTTTATCAATAATTAAATTGTTTTTTGTTTTGAATAAATTAATGGTCATTATATCAGTCATGTCTTTTTACGGATCAATTGTTCAAAACCGTGGAAACGGTTTTTTGATGAGATATTTGTTGTCCAAAACAAATATTTATTTGTTTAGTCCCAACTCTTTCATGTTTTATGTCATTTGAAGTTTAATCTTCTTTTAATGGGTTATAGTTTTAAAGTGAAAAATGGATTCAATACTAATGATTGCAAAGATTTCTTATGGAAAAAAAGTTTTTGTTTTATTCATTCTGTGTTCAGTCAGTTTGGCTAAAGTCAGTGCAAACAAGAATAAAGGTATCATTTTTTCAGAAATTAATTTATAAAAACTTATATTTAATAATTTCTAAGAATTGAAAGTCAGTAAATATTATTGTTTATTATAAGATAAGATAATTTTAATGTAAATTTGAGCAAGGTAAAACAATTAGGTAGTTTATTCAACAACTTGTAAGACTAATTTAACAATTACTTAAATGATTTAATGTTATTTTTTGAAGTTTAAATATGTCCTTGATCATTTTTATTTTTGAAACATTATTTTTGCAACTAATTTGATAAATTTGACCTTAACTACAATAAAATGAAATGAACATGATAAATTAACCAAAAAAATCAATTTTTCAGATATTTGTGGGGAAAACTGTTTTAATGGTAATTGTGATGATAGCGGTCAGTGTGTTTGCGACCAGTGTTGGGAAGGCATTAAATGCGATCACTTGGGTATACATTTAATCACTTGTTTATAGAATAAGTCATTATTTAAGTAAAAAAAAACTCAAAAAAGTTATTATAGAATAAGTTTTTGATTTATTCTAAAATCAATAATAAAACTTAAAAAAAATTAGAGTAAATGAAAAATAAATGAATTCAAGTAAATAAAGTCATAAATATTAGATTTTGACTTATAAATAAGGCTAAAAAAATTATAATAATTTATTAGTAAACATCGAAAAAATTGATTAAATAGGGCTTAAAATTGCTTTATTTCAAATTAAGTCATTGAGTATTAAATTAAAAGTAAAGGAGTAAATAAAATAATAATTTGAAATAAAGTTT
>JAQFZL010000607.1:0-14458 GCA_034695685.1 Galumna lanceata
CTAGTTTAAATTGTTCACATATCAAATATAAAGCGTACGTCATATTTGTGATACACAGTCTCGTAATCGAAAGCCCTTTCATTTCCAGTGCTCTTAAACATAGCTTTGTTGAACTCATTCTGTTCTATTTCGGCGTCGATCCGCTTCTGGGAGTTATTGGAAGCGATTTCGTACTTAATGTTTGACTTATTCAGTGCTTTGAGGAAATCCATGCCCTCTGGACTAATGGGTTATAGAACAAGTCTCATACCAGGCATCGGATGATTCCAATAATCGACTTTCATCTATAATACATGATTTCAGAACAATTGAATCTTAATAAGAATTAATACATCATATTCTGTGTGAAATTATTCGAGTCTTTCCAAGTGTTGTTCATGTTTTGGTTGAATCCGAACCAATTTGTGTTGACTGAAGTCAAAAGGCCTGTCTTCTACAGGAACGCCAAACACTGTCTGAAGAGATAAACCCAATACTAAAACTTTGGCCAACATTTTGACCGAAAATCAACAAAACTGCAAATGAAAGTCAAGAATACTTTCGCTATTTATTAATTTCTTCTCTAAACCCGTAATTAAGTCGAGTTTTATAATATAATTAATTTTTTTTTATTACTAAATATCATAAAAAGATACTTAACTTATCATTACTTCTATTACATTGAATGTTTTTAAATTAATTTCATTATAAAGATATGAGCAAACATCAATTACTCTTTTATATGAAACTTATTCATTAGGATTTAATTTTACCAAGCTTAATTTCGTGTAGGCAGACAGAGATGCAATTTTACGTATCCTACAATTCCTATATTTAATAAAACTGTTCAATTAAGGTTGCCTTCAGTGATTGTGAACTATTGAGCACTTTTCATAGATTTCCTGTTAAATGAAGATAATGTTGAAATTAAAAATAGGTTTCAGATTATTTTCTTGAATGTTTCAAGGTCATGTTTTTGTAATTATGATTATCGTTTTGAGTATCGCTATGAAAATATTAATAAAATGTTACGGATGTTAAGCATTGATAACTTTAGTGCCAAACAATTGATGTCTTCGTTGAATTCATAATAACTATCAAAAGATTTTTTTTACTCACATCTGAAGAGACGTCAATTCAGTAAAGGTTTCAAAAACCATATGTTTAGCAAAAATTTAATTATGAAATAATATGTTTACAGAAAACGAATTAACTTAAAGTAAATTTATATTCTTTTCAAATAACATTTGAATTGAACTTAGAATTTGAAAACAATTATAACATTTTAATTTTGAATGAAATTATATGAAAAAGTATTCATTACTTGAATCAAGTTATTCCGAGGGATAAATACAAATCATTTTGCGGTCATGAGTTTCCCACAAATTTGCATCTTTTGAGAGTCACCAGAAAAACCTCCGACGCCTCCTTTTTGACCTAAAATATACATTCGTTAAGACACTGAATATAAGATTAAATTAGTGTTTAAAACCTTAAGTGCCAAAAGTGCCATCGCTTGAAATCGTAGGTTTTGCTTGATTTGATTGAGACATATGTGGCGCACAAATCGGGAAAACTCAACTCTGGTATCAAAAGACATCCCAAACTCTGATATTTTCTGATCTCTCGAAAAGCTGTATATTTGTATTGTTTGGGTACAACCGATCTCTTGTTCTGTGCTTTGAGTCAATTCTTTTGGGTCCATCTCTTCTTCGTATCTCTAATTCTTTGCAGTTGACTTTCGGGCCAATTGTTTGTGGTATGGGTTGTGTCCACCGCTTGAACTCGCAGACAAAACTTTGTTTTGGCCAACAATCGGTTCAATCATTTTCTTAAAAACAGTTATTTTTGAACTAATTCATGAACTTAAATTTAAATGATTTCTCAAATTAAATTAATTTGAGTTCTAAACAATAAAAACTGATGATTTAATTATTGGATATTAGACGAAATGAACGTCAAATTTATGTCAAAAGTTATACGTTTTGCGCGAAATTAAAATTCCATTCAAAATAAAAGTTTTATGAATAAATATTTGTTTCAAATAATTCTTTTGTTATAGAATTTCACTCAAGTATTTCAAACATTATTTGGTTTATTGTATTTCATAGGAAATCAGAAGGCAATTAAGTTTGGTTTTAGAATCTAATGTTTATTAATAGTTTGTTTTGAAAGGATTTGATTAAATAAAAACTTATCAAAGATTTATATTTGAATATGTTTATTTTTTGATGAAGTCTTATTTGAAACTTTTCTGTTCTTACTTTTCAAAATCAACAAGGTAACGGATATCTCTACTTTTCATTTATATGAGTATTTAAAATTTTGAAATTTGATGAACTTCTCTACAATGTTGTCGGAGATATCTTAACGCTTTGAACTTAGAATCACAATCTTGGTTGCAAAAGAACACATAACGACCTTTCTTCATAATGTGGTCTACAAAACTTCGTTTAAGTCTCGTTGTAAAATTAGGACAAAGATTACAGAAATATCGTCTTTTGCTACCCTGTTTTTTACAATGCTTTTCGCAGTAAATATCCATTGTTTTCTTGTAGCGCTCTAAGGTGAGATAAACTTTTAAAGTTTTGAAATATATGAAATTTGTTGGCAAAAATGAATCCGACTAGAAATTTGAAATATATTATTAAAATAGATTGATCATAAATTTTTTTCACCGTTCCTGGAAGCTTTACAAGTTTTAAAGGAACATCTAATGGGTTAGATAATTTTGTTTTTGATGAAATGATTGGATCAGTCATTGTGCTTGAATCAACCATGATCATTTAGTCTGTATTGGTTGATGCCTCAGTCATTGAAATAGTATCAGTTCCAATCTCTACTTCAGATGTTTGCACAAAATCAATTGATGTCGACTTGTCAACAGGATCTGTATTAATTTCTGGTAAAGCTTTACCGGAAAAATCATACCATGGCATAGGTATGGCTTCAACAATAAGAGGTGTTTGACTCTTCTTGGAAGAATCAGGTTCATTAAATTCGAATTCTTCATCACTAATGTCATCAAATATTTGCTCTTCTTCTTCGATGATAATAACATTACTTGTTTGGTTTTTAGTTTCCCAAACAATAAAGCTTTCGGCGTCTTCCATAAAATTTGCCTTGAATTGTCCCATCTAAGAAAATAATATTTGATCAAGAACATATTTTCAATCTGTTCACCTCTTGTGCAAACACTAAATTATGTCCTTTGTCTGTATGAAAGTTCAGTGCATTATTCCTGAACTTCTGCAAAACTTCTTGTATCAACCTTTTCATATTCATATTTCTGCATTCCATAAGAGGTTCCACTTCGATTAACAAATAATTGAAATAATTCCTATAATTCCATATAATTTTCCTCCATTTAATCTTCCGTTTATTTTGAACGTTCATGTTAGCCATTATTATTACCTATGAATATAATTGATATAAGTTTAAATTAATGCTTACAGCAAATAATCAAATTTTGAATTTAAAATTTTAGAAATTAAGAATAAAATGTTGAATAATACTTTTATGCAATTACATTGGCTTTTTATGCAATTACAATAATATTTAATGGATTAGTAATAATTCTTCTAATTTTAGCTTTAATTCAGTTCAGACTATTTATGTGTTTGTGTTTAACATTTTCTAGAAATTGATTTTTGATTTTAATACCCGAATCATTTAAAAATAATTGTTAAGATAACTAAAAATATTCTGATTTAAAAACAGTTGAAACACAAAACCCTTTTAATTATATCTGAAATTTGTTTTTATGAATTGTTTTCAGTCATTATATGTTTAGTTATTCCTCTTATTTCTGATTAAATGACAACTCATCCCTTTTCAATCACTACTATTGAAAGGTTTAAATAAATGTTAGAAAAAATATCTGTCTTTAAATGACATTAAAAATGTTTCTCCTTTTGAAAGGCGTTCTCAAAGTCATCGCCAGAGAATTCATGAGAATTCCGTCACATTTCTTATTATTTCAATAAATAATATTTGTTTGTCATCAGAGAAAAAATCTTCATTAGTGTTCATATACTAATTGTGACCCTCTTTCTGATAGTCGTCTCCTTTTATTTCTTATCCCTTTTCCTCATAAGAAGAGTTCTTTGATTATTAAAACTAATTATTATTTCTGTCATCAAATGGCAAGACTTCACTCTTTTGGTATATTTTGAGAGACATTTCATTTGAAGCAAATGTCAGTTATTTATTCAAATGACAAATCATTGAAATATTTATTTTTAAAAAAAATTATTGATATCTCTTCTGATACATGACTTCTATCTTAAAATAAGTAAAAAACAGTTCTTCTTATCTCTTAAATCAATTCAATCATAAAAGAGTTCAGAAGATAATCGAAATTCAATTTCCTTTTTCTTTGAACAGATCTCTCCAATGATTGCAATAATTTGTGTCAAAAGATTTTCTCAAACAAATGAATCATTAAAATTGTTTTCTTATTCATTATTCACCGAATATTTGAAACATTTTTTAAACAGATTTGTAACACCTGTTAAAGAAAAATGTAATTTTTATTATTCTCTCTCTCTCTCTCTCTCTCTCTCTCCCTCTCCTCTGGTTTTCAGCTAATTTTCTTCTCTTTTTAAACTCACATTAAATTAGGAAAAAATTAAATTTTGAAAAATCTATTGCCTGTGCCCTAAACGGTGAAACCGATCGGCCATCCAATCGATGTGTGCGATCAGCCAATCGGTCTATTAATATGATTGAAGTCCTGCTGTTTGTGTTAATTCGTTTTTCACATTCGGCTCAACTTTTGCCACAAAAATTACACAATTTTTATATAAGAGTAGAGTTTTTTTGTGTCTTTTAAGTCAGTTAACTGGTTATAAGTTTTGGGTCCATACATCCGAACCTGTTTTTAGGTTAGCAACTAATTATATATATCTCTTATTATATATCACTTATTCTGTGCCGCAAAATTCAATTTTGCAAATGGAGTGGACCGTAGTTTTACACAAAATATCTCAGATTATTAAAAATGAAAGAGAAATGGATTTGAAATTCTGTACACAAACCCTGTGCTAACCAACAAAGCGTTGCGAATTATAGAAAGCTTTACCACAACTGATTCTTCTTCTTCTTTTTTTTTATTCTTGACCTCCGAAGAGGACGTGTTGTCTACTTATGTAAAGTAAAAGTAATATAATTTTACAAAAATAAGCCGAAGAGATGCTAAAGGGAGTGAAAAGACAGAGAAAATGAAATTATTATGAATTTGTTGTTCATATTATTGTTGTTCGCAAATACTTTGCAATACTTTAGTCAGCAGTAAATTGATTGCAATAATTGATTATCGGCTAAGACTGTGCCATAACTGCTATGCACTCGACAGGTGAGACCACTATTTTCCAAATTGATTGCCAACAAAAGGATCATTCATTCAACAAATTTATGCCATAATATCTCAGGCATTGATAGACTGTTGGCTCTCATCTTCAGTGCCTCCCGTTTTAGGGCCAACTCTTAAAACGCTAATTAATTACACCTTTTCTTCTGGTTCTGTCTATTATGAAAATTAGATGATATGCACAGATTATTCCGATTTTTCATCTTTTTCTGTCCTCTCTATCACTTTAAGCATTGGCTGATGCCCTCCCCTTAACTTCTGTCATGAGGTAAAGTTCAAGTATGTATGTGTTTGTTGGGTGCGCGCGAGCACTTTTGTAATGGCAATTAACTTGGAAAGTGATGAATGAGTTTCAATCAAATTATAAGATAAAAAAATTTATAATAATTTAAATTAAAAAATGTTAATAAAAATGCGTTTTCCCTTCAAATGAATTACATATCATAAGAAGAGAATTAGAGAAAA
Organism: Galumna lanceata; assembly: GCA_034695685.1. Lineage (NCBI taxonomy): Eukaryota > Metazoa > Arthropoda > Arachnida > Sarcoptiformes > Galumnidae > Galumna > Galumna lanceata. Next base: position 5,816 of record JAQFZL010000607.1, read on the forward strand.
GGCATTCCCTTTATTATAATAGTCTCTGATTTAAACAGTGAAACAAATCGAAATGTTTTGCCACTTCTTCTTATTTATTGGCAATTAATGAATCGGTAAAAGGATTTTAGTTAAGAAAAAAATCAATTTTTAGTTAACTTTTTGTGTGCTCTCACTCTTCATAACTTGATTCACACCTTTTGATAAATTGATTTTCGGTTTCTAAGTGAGTGTTTTCTTGGCTAAACTAATACGCAGTTGAAATAGTTTTACCCAATCGATAGTAAACAGTGAAAACTGTTTTTCATCTTTAGTTTGAAAAAATTAATTATTGTTTTTCAAGGCTTTTGAAAACATAAAGATAAGCCTCGAATACGTAAGAATGTATAATGAGTTTTGATAATTCATTTATTAATATTTGCATAATGTCTTCTGTTAATCTATAACATCAAGATCATTTCAATGTGAATATAGAGGCATAAGAATAAACATAATTTCCTCGATATTTATAATGAACTTTATGGTGTGCGCTCTTTCGGCACAAAGTTTTGTGTATAATATTCAATGTGTTTGAGTAGAGAAAAATAAAAAGCAATTTAGAGAAACTCTAATAATTGTCAGAAGAGTTGTGGTGTGAGTAATGTGAGATTCAATACATTTTCCAGATGGTTGTGCTCTTTGACTGTTCAATGTGTTGAACAACCGAAAAGGAGGACGTGATTAGCCATAGTCTCACTATTTTCTAATTCAGAGCTTCAGATATGTTGGGGTTTTTGTTACACTTTAACCAGACTTTACTTACATTTCACTCACATTTTTTAATGATTTTCATTCCTATTATCTATAATTCAGTGTTTATTCACAAAAATCATTGCAATCGATATAATAAAGTTTGAGAACACAAACAAATAAAAAGCTCTCGTCTAACACACCATTCAATTGGGAATTGAAGTCAATCATTGAACTGAGCGATCACTTTATAGACTGAAAGTGTATACCGAAACGAGAATCGTCTGTAAGACCAGACCATAAGATGAGAGATAATAAAGATTTCTTTTTTGTCTGTTTCTTAACAAATAAATATAAATTAAAAAAATGAGATCCAAAAGAAAACATTAGAGTCGACACAAACTTATTCCTCAAAGGAATCCCCAAATGAAAGAGCAGTTTCTTAGCACTACTTCTATTGGAAGAGTCGAGAGTCGCATATGTCTTATGTGAGTGTCTATTATATAAACAGATTGTGAGGCACTTCGCCTATCATCTTATCGTCGATTCTGGAAAAGTCGTTAACTTTCTCTCATCTAATATGGTTTTAGCCGAACATAAGTCTGCTCTTAGTCAGCATAAGTTCTGCGCTCAAACTTTACTCTATTCTAAAAGAGAAACAACTTTTGGTTGAAAAAATAGACATTTTTGATTATATTCTGAATTTTATCAAACGATATAATTTGCATAATTTCATAACGCGTTTATGTTCTATTTGGGATACAATGCCAGCAATTTTCCCCTTACTTTTTTTAACAGTTATTAATTACATCTCTAAAGATTGCCATAAAAAAGAGGTTTCCATACACTTCAAAGATTGCTTTTTATTTAAGTCTTTTCATTCAAATACCAGTTTTGTTTCAAAAGTAATGTAATCATTTAAAGTGAAAACTAAGTAACAAAAAAATAGTTTCATTTAAATAGTCAAATAACTCTCGGAATGTGTTTCAAAATGCATTTATTAACATCGCACACAATATTGAACAAGTGAGTTAACCCGGGGCAAATTCAAGAGACTTATATAAAATACCTGCTCTGCTCAGAGCTGGGCATCCATTAAATTCCTTCGTTTGTTATATAATTCAAAGCATTTTCTGCTTCAGAAAAAAATAAGTTTTCAAAATATCATATATTGTAGGAAATTATTATCATGATCAAGATGAATAATAAAAGACTTGCCGTTTTTTCGTTGTTTCTGATTTTAAGCGCGGATATCTTCCGATTTCAGCAAATTTTGAACTTTCTAAAGAGAATATATCTTTCTCTTCAACTTTGGACTTATTTTTCTTGTTAAAAATTAATAATCAAAAGAACAGTTTACTTAATTTATTGATTAATCAGAACGGATGTGAGAAACGGTTGAATAAACATTCAAAGTTAAAGAAATTCACTAAATTAATAAATGATAATAATTTGGTCAAGGAATACAGTTCTCAAACTCAAAAGAACTTCTGTAGTGACAGTTGTCTTATCATTTGGCTCTAAATAGGAATAAAATTTAACTTTCAACGGTTTTTTTTCTAAATTTTTTATGTCTTTTCTATGTTTTTCTTTACGACTTCTCACCGATTTGAACACATTTTATGAATGTAAGGACTGACGATAGTGAATAATCAGTGAATCGTGATATAATCATCAATGATATGTGCTCACAAATTATATTCTTATGATTAATTACCATAATATGTTCTATCCAAATTTTAAATCTGAATAAATAATCAAATTAAAAATTAATTTATATCTTTTTAACCATTCTTCTTAAAAAAATATGCCATAAATTTATGAAAATTTATTCGACATTTCATTTAATTGTTTGTTTTAATCAGAATTCTGATTCAAAGTTAACTTTATTTCCAAAACAAAAGAAAGGGTTATAAAAAAATAAGAGTTATAATTCCTTCATTTTAAAAACCTTTAATATTAAAATAAATTCAATTCAGGACTGAATAAATAAAAACTGAGTGAATATAATCTTTCAGAATAAATTTAAATTTATAAATTATAATTACTTTTATTTTAAATTGAAATTTTTATTTCAAATTACTTATCATAAGTGTTGATAATTGTTTTTAAAACTTATTTTAATAACTAATTAAAGTACTACTGAATAACAGTTTTGAGTCAAAATAAATACCAACTATACTGAAATAAAACTTTTGAAACTAAACTAAAAAGAATATCAACTTGATAATACCAAGGCCAATCTGGCTCAATTATTATTGTAGGCTCAGATTTGTGTTGAAAAACGGTTGTGTTCTTCAATTAATATCTTAATTGAATGAAGAGTTTTTTTTTGTAAGAGTATTTTGGGATTCTTTCTAGATCATTATTAAACTTGTTAATTCTCAAATGGCAATATGTATAGATGATAGCAAATAAGTGCTGTGAATAATACAAGAATATATTAGTGATATTTATTAGTCCGGTTTTTAATTTAAAAAAAATCCTTCATCAGAATAAATAATTTAAAGACTGCAGTCATAGACAAAACTTCATAGACTTAAGCGAAAGGTTTGAATCTCAAACTTTGAGGTATGAATATTAACTAGGGAATATGATTTTGGAAACTTTCTAACTTATGTCTTCATAAACTTATATTTATTTGATTGAAATAATAATCGATTAATGATTCAAATGATGAATTTGAGTTCACCTTTTATTTGCATTATAATAACGAGTTTAAATCAAAGACAAAAGTTTGGCTCAAACTTATCTTTAATAAAAGATGTTTTTTCTCATATTTCAGATTCAATATAAGAGTAAAATAAAATTTAAATGAACAAATCAAAAGTGATATTAATGATAAATAATTGATTAAAACAATGAATTTATTTTCCCGTTTTTAACGTCTTTTCTTGAATCTATTCAAACTAAACACAAGAATAGTTTTAATTGATGAAAAATTTTCTGATCTCATACAATGTTTTCAATTTGAAATTGAGTTTGATATATGAATGTATCTATTTGAATAATTATTTTTCTCAAGTTGGGTAAGTCTTTAAAAGAGATATATTAGATGATTTACTGAATCCAAAAAGTGGAGTAATGTGAGGAAGCAAGAACCTATAATAATGATTTTTACCACTCTTGAGTAAGTACTGTATGAAATTTAATTTTGAATTATAATATTAAAATGCTTCAGATAAAGCAGATTTTTATAATGAGTCTGATCAACTCTGATTTATATTGAGCTTTAGAAGTTAATTTATAAACGAAAATATGAATTAAAAAGGATTTTCAAATTTTTTTAATGATGAATTGTTGATAAGTTTATATTGATATAGATATACTGTCAGATACTGGTAGACAAGTGGTTTAACTAACAATCTTTTTAAAAAAAAAAGGAAAAATGTTACAAATTAGAAAGATTACAGGAATGAGTGATTCGGTAAATGTCAGATATTGTTCTTGAATTGTTTCTCCTTTGAATGACGGGTAAGTCGACAACCAGTTGTTCAGAGTAGAGTAAAACGTAAACAATAATGGAGAGGGAGATGACGATCGAACTCTCTTATATAGTTTACATTCAAAAATTTCAGAATGATAGACAAAGAATTAAGTTTTTGAACTGATCTTGATTTGTAACATATTATTAAATGGTTAATTGATATTGAAAAAATAAATTAAATTTTATTCTCATAACTGAACTTATTTGTGAACTTGCATTTCTATCTCGAAGATAGAAATCAGGGGGTGGGTAGTGTGGTATATCAGACGTAAGATATATCACACAATTTCATGAAAGGCCGGCCTAATGTTGAATAATATATTGTGCACAAATGTTTGAAAACTGAAAAATAATTGGCCTTATAACATTTACATATGATAACGCGATTGAATTCACTCATTCGAAGATGACAGTCATCTTGTCAATAGTGAAACACACTCACACATGGATGACAAACACTTGGACAATGTGTTGCGAGCCATACAAATATAATAAATTGACAGTGAGTGACCGAGACGTTAGAGGGATGACTCGATTATTGTGGCAGAGATGTAAGAGGGACGACTGGATTAAAATGACCTTGACGTTAGAGGGACGACTGGATTAAAGTGACCGAGACGTTAGAGGGACGACTATATTATAGTGACAAAGACGTTAGAGGGACGACTGGATTATAGTGACCGAGACGTTAGAGGGACGACTGGATTATAGTGACAGAGACGTCAGAGGGACGACTGGATTATAGTGACTGAGACGTTAGAGGGACGACTCGATTATAGTGACAGAGACGGAAGACTATTTCACTATTGTGACAGTGACGCGAGAAGAAACACTTCACTATAGCTACACTTACTCTTCATTGACAACAACACATCAGTACCTTTTAATCAATTGGTTGAATTCCTCTCCTACAAGATGTAATTTACTCACCTGAGCTCCAAAGCCTGTATTAAATAGAAAAAGGCTTTCAACGACAACTAATGTATACAGGCATGTAGGAATAAACCAAATCAGATTCCATTACTAGCCGCTCAATATATAGGGTTAACTTGAAAGAATTCTTATAGAGTCTTTTTCGTACATAACGTTTATCATTGTTTATATCCAAATTGAATAAACCTTGAATGTGTTTTGATAAACACATGCCAAGGGAGTGGTGTTACTTGTATGATGTCTAAATTAAGGCAACCAATACTAATGAAGAGATTGAACCAGGTTTTAATCTACAAACTAATCCTAATATTTAATTGGTTAATGTATAGCCTTGATTTCTATGAGAAATTGTCAACACCAATTTTTGTAACATATATAATGACATGTTTTTATATAAAACGAGACCGCTCGGATTAGTATTAGTTTTTAGAATAATTGTAAACCCTTCCTTTAGCAACGAAAACTTGTTAAAGGGAGGGTATATTTAACTTGTAATCTAATTGAAAGAAATTTAACGCTACTAGTTATAATAAATTAGTTTGATTTTTTATAACTGGTTTTATGTTGGTTAAATGATCAAGAACTGATGAAACTTAAGAGTGGGGTAGTGGTTAAACGCCACAATATTGAATTTTAATCTTTTTTATTTTTTTCCTTGAATAATTTTACGATTAATTTTAGAGTAGTAAAGTGAATATGTTTATTGAGTATAAAAAATCAAATTATTTTGTAACGGTTGTAAGGAACTGGTAAGTGACCGACGTATAAAAACCTCTGCTTAAATCTCACTACATCCGACCTTTTGTTGAAGGTGTTGTTGTGACTTTTAATCAGAAGAAAAAGACACTTAACATTCTGGTTTAGGAGAACTCAGCCCCAAATCTTTTTGTTGTTTGTTTTTGCAGTTAAGGATATCAACACTCTGGATAAAAAGGATTCTGCTTCAAGTCCTCTGGTTGATTTCGACTAAACAAAGAAGTGGATGTGTAAACAAACCGTTGAGCCGATTTGTTTAATAACCAGAATTGATAGTGATTGTTTTGTTAATTGAATTAATCCACAGATAGTTAAGCCTGCGCTGTAAACTAATTGAAGTTCTGAAGATTTGAATGTGTTTGCAAATCGTTAGGCTGATTTTCAAACTCATTTGATGGTGATTTGAGGTTTTGTTGGAGTGGTCCAAAAGCTGAGGTCACCTGTAGTGTAGTGATGTTTGCAGGCCCTGCCAACTGCGCCAAAAAATTTTACGGCTGTGAGGAACTGGTCAGTGACCAGACAACGCCCGACGTATAAAAATCTCACTTCTAAGCACTACACACGACAAGTGGTAACACTTGAGATCAACTTTCAATTCAGCACACAATTAGTGATGAAAAACTTCAATCTCAAAACTTAAGTGAAGTTAACTCTATTGATTGTGAAATGAGATGTGATTGTGAACATAAGTGAAGAGAATATTCAAAACACGATTAGTTTCATGCAAAGAGCAGTCATAAGCACAGAAGTGCACGATTAGTGGCGGATTAGCCCATATAAGGCATGAATTTAATCCTTTATAATATTGTGTGAATGTTCACAAAAGTTATATTCAAAAAGAGTTTTGTTTATATTCGAGTTGAATTGAAAAATTTCGATTTTTCAAAAAAAAATTGATTTAAAGTCTTGTTTTTGATATATTCAGTGGAATAATGGCTAAATAGGCTCACTTTTGAGGTATTTTTCAACTATTAAAAGCAAAAAAAGAACAAAATTTTACTAAAAATTTGAAAATATTGCTTATAATTAGGGTTGGGCAATTTTGAAAAAAAAATTTGCTTAAGTATTATACAAGTATAATACGTGTACATTAAGTATAATACGTGTATATATCTTTAAATTTCAAAATAGTGATTTTTATTCAATTTTCGAATGATTTTAGTATTAAAAAACAAATTTTGTATAGATTTGACACTTTTTTTATTCAATATTTCACTATTGAGAGGTTTTGTTTATTATACAAGGGATGCAGTAAATGCTTTCATTTTAGAATTGGGAGGTTTTCACTAATGAGAGGTTAAGTTAACATTGCTACAATGGGAAAAAACTCGGGACCTCATTGGTTGTTCATTAATAAGAGGTTTTCACTATTCAGAGGGTTCACTATTGAGAAGTTAAACTGTATTAATTAAAAGATTATTCCAAAATAATTTCTGAATCCATCTTGTTTTCAGATTCTCTTTGCAATTTTAAACTTTTTCATGATAAATATATGTTTAAAAGCTCTAATGTTTGGGCTTAAATTCGTTCATTTTTTATGAGTAATAATAATTTCATTTAAAAACATTTTTATTGTGAACAAACCCATGTTCTTGTATTGGTTAAGCGTAGTTTCTGAAAAATGGCGCTGCATTCACCTAATCAACAAAATATCATTAAACTTTATACTTGTATAATACTTGAATAATACTTGACGTATAATATGTCTCAAGTATCCAACCCAACCTTACTTATAATCCATTAATTTAAGTTCATTTGCATCAGATATAGTCTATGAATCATTATTTTAACTAAAAACAACGAAAAAAGTCATTTTAAACCATTGTAAGATTTTTTTCAAAATACCCCCACCTCTAATACCCCTCTGGAAATTTTCGCCAAAAATCCGGAACTATACCCCCCCCTGAGACCTCGACCTTTGGCCATCCCTGATTAAAACTAATAATATTATTGCATGTATATAACAATACAACTTTTTGTTAACATTTGATAATAAAGTTTATCTAAAATGAGTCCGAATTTTAATTAATATTTATGAGCATGCACTTGACTTGCTCAGTTTGAAATATTTGAAAACGCTTTTTTTATTATAATTGGAGAATTTAAATAAATAAAGTTAATACAAGTGAACCACTTAAGAAGTATACCTCAAGACTTAAAATCATGTTCATTTTTTAGAAGGTTTTACTGTAGAGAGGTTTAGTTAACATGAGTTTCATTGAGTTAGATACTCAACGTTAACTGCTTGATGATTTACTTTTGAGAGATTTTAACTCTTGGAAGTTGTCATTGTTGGGAGGCTTTACTGTACTTAAATTAATTGAAACGTATTTGAATTCATTTAAACTAAGACGTGTGTTAGTTAAGTGTCTAATGTTCTAGTGTTTAAAGCACTTAAATAGTTGATTTACTCTGTGAAGTTACTTGGTTAATTTTATTTACCCAGGTTAATAGTTAACACATATGATTAAATTTTAAACTCAATCACTAGATTCTTGTTTTAAAATTTGTTTATGCTTCTGGTGAGTAACAAATGTTTTACTTAACAAGTGAATGACTGTTCATTATCTTGGATTTTTTTTTTAAATGTACTTGATTATCTGATTTTAAGTTGGGAAAGTTACTGGTGATCTTGAAATTAGTAATTAAATAGAGTGATTTCAAAACTAAAGATTATTTTCTTGTGAATTTACAACTCGTTAAAAGCAAAGCGGACGGTCCCGTTGAGTGTTACGGCACACCATACGTCAAACTCTCAC
>JAQFZL010000608.1:0-14456 GCA_034695685.1 Galumna lanceata
TTTAGTACTCGTATTCAGAGATGAAGAGCATAACTGTTGCGACATTTTTGCCGATTTGAAGACCGTTTTTATACATTTTAGCCTCAATTTCCAGTTCAATGTCTTGCGGGCCCTGAAGTGAATTCAAAAGTGTTATCTTCACTTCATTATCTCCGGATCGTTTCAGATGGAAGTCTTCTCTGGTGGCGGGTTTTACATGAGTGTGCGGTGACTTCACAGATACCAAACGAAGACCGAATTCTGCGATTATTGGCGGCTGAATCGGAACAATAAATGTGAAGAAGTCATGAGAAGTTGAACCAGATTTTGTCAAAAAGTTTGATCTGAAGGGTAGGTACGCATATGTGTAACAAATAACTTGATTTATATCACATTTGAGATGCGGGTCATCACAAATCTCAGAGTAGACCAAACGCTGAGTAATTTTACATTTACTGCAATTGAGTTAAGTATAGGAAAATTAAATGCAAATAATATCATTGATTCCAAGCTCTCACTCATCGTCTTTATGATATCCGAGCGGACATTCCGTGTGAATACATCTAAAACTTCCTCCTATATTAACACAGGTTTGGTTGTGCCCACGACAATATCCATGTTCTTGACATTCATTTATATCTATATATAGAAAAGTATTAAAAATAAACTCAAAATATAAGAAATGAAATTAAGAATAAAAGTGTTAAATGAGGTGAATGTCTGCTCACCCACGCAGTGGTGATCGTATTCAAGTTTGAAGCCATGAGGACATGTACATCTATATGAGCCTAATGTGTTTTCGCAATGTCCTTGACACAGTTGTGGACGACCGGATTCTGCCCTGAACCTGCTATAAGCCACAGTATTGATAATATCTCCCTCATGACACTCGTCAATGTCTTCGCATCGATGGGCGTCCACCAGACGGAAGCCTCGATTGCACTGACATTTATAAGAACCGAAAGTATTTATACATTTTTGTTGACAAAGATGTGTGTGTTCTCCACACTCGTCGATATCGAGACAGTTCTTATGACTTCCATCATCCCTGAAGCCAACCTTACATTCGCAGTGATAGGAACCGGGAGTATTCGCACAAATTGAAGTTTCGGGGGCACACAAGTGGGTCGAACCATATTTTGAACATTCATTGATGTCCAGACACGTCCTCTTGTCGGGAGAGAGTTGATAACCTGCGGGACAACTGCATTCATATGAGCCAAATGTGTTGACACATGTATGAGAACAGCCTCCGTTTCCAATATGACATTCGTTGACATCAATGCAGTCCTTTCCGGTGCCGTCATCTTGGAAACCAGTCTTACAGATGCAGATATAGCTACCTGGTACATTCTTGCAATAAGATGTCTGCGATGGACATATATGTGAGTGGAGACACTCGTCAACGTCTTCACAGATGGGACCATTCAATCTAAAACCTGGCGGACAAACACATTCGTGACCTCCGGGTCTGTTAAGACAGGTTTGTTGGGGACCACATAAATGGGAACCTTCTATACATTCGTTAATATCTTCGCAGGCATTTAGAATGACATCGAGTCTATATCCGGGTTGAGTACAGATCTTTCGACAAATATAAGAGCCGTGAGTATTGACACACGACTCGTCATGAAGACAGACGTTATGTTCACATTCGTTAATATCAACGCATTTGAGGTATTCATCACTGAATATAAAACCAACCGAACATTCAATATGTTTACAATGGGTTCTGTCCGGTGAGAGGTAATGACCCTCAGGACAAGAGGTAACTCTTTGGGTGATTGTTGGCACATGTATTATAGGCTTTTGAATGATTGGCACATCAACGTGTTGTTGAACCACATCTACATGTTGTTGCACCACATCTACGTGCTCTTGGACAACTGGTGTCTGCACTATAGGTGTCTGAATTATTGGTGTTTGAACTACGGGTGCCACAACCACTGGCGGTATTGGCTGATGACACTGAACTGAAGAACATGGAGGCACTGTTCTTACCCGACAATTACCAAATGTACGGTAACGACAGTCAGTATTCCTTATGAAACGAGTTAAAGCATTGTCTGTACCGTTGGTCTGAACCGCATTCTGATCTCCGACTAGACTTTGAGGCAGTACTAGTGCTGAATAAATAAGACATTCATTTTTAAAACTCAACTGATTTGTAGTAATTAAGAGACTTTATTCCTATTTTAAATTGAAATTTAACTAAACTTAATATCAATGAAAATATAAATCAAATAAAACTAAAGCCAAGTCTCTCTTCAGTGAAAATTAGATAAAGAAATAAAAATAAGGTATTTTAAGTGATTGAAACCAATTGACTGAACTGTCATTATTTTATATATTAGATAATATAGAATAAGTTATTATTAATGAACTCTTTTTAAACTATTTTTGCTTTTCATTATTAGTTTGGGAAAGGGTCACAACATTCACAAGAATTGAATACAAGGTCTTCATAATATTGTTATTCTTTTTCAAATTGTTTGAATTACAGGAAATTTTTGAATTTAAATATTGGTTTTATGACTTGAATAACAAACAGAGGTTTAAAAGTTTTTAATAAAGAAAAGCTTCACATCATATCATAACTTGAGGCTTCACTTTAGACGTGTACTCATTTTCAATGATAATTTTGACAAATCTTATGATTTAACCTAGCTAACTTTAATAAATCTTGATTTAATTACCCTAATATTCAATTAACATTTTTTTTTCAATTTGTTTGAAGTGATTTGAAAACAGATATAAAGAGATATGACTTTTAAATAAAGCTAGAAAGTTATTATACTGTTAAATAAATTTATATAGATAATTTTAGATAGTTTAAATAGTTGTCAGTAAATAATTGAATAAAAACTTACCTAGATAGTAAATAACAACAAAATATTTCAGCATGATTGTACTTGTTCACAATATTTACAAGTTATATCAAATAAATCAGATCTGATGTCTTGTTATTTATTTCTTTCTTCAGACTAACCTCCAGTTTAGGGATAAAAGAGTTTTAAAGATTTTCGTATTGAATTGAAGCTCTGATTCCAAATCAAATCCAAATGTCTAATGAATGGTAGATATTAGTCAGTGAGTGATACTAATAGTCATAAGAATTGAAAAGATATACGTTTAATGGTGTGGTGGGCGACAGGCGTTCTTGAATTGCAGAAGTTCTTGTAAAGTAAGCTGAAGGACATCGAGTTGTCAATCGGTTTTGTTGGGCGCCGGACTGCAACACAGGAAAGCCTTACAGTTATATAAGTTATACTTTATTTGGTGTTTTGACTACAGATCTCATCATTTCTCGTAGAGAACATCTCAGGCATTGAATCCAATTTGAATTTCATTTTAATCATAGCCTTTGAAAGGCTTTGATATTCTTTTGATTCTTTTATAGCAATGAAAACTTCAAGGATGAAACAACTTCTCATTAATGATCGCCTTTGCATTTAAACATCTCATTTTAAAACTGTTTTCGGACACGAATTTCATATTCAAAACAATTTTAATTAAATTCATGCAATTTTTCAATTCATTTCATTCAAACTTTTTGGACAATTCTTTGACTTTAAGTATTAAAATGGAAAGAAAAATAAGCATGGTTCATTTTTTCACGATTTGACATTAGATTTGCGTAGTTCTACCTCTCACTCACTCATGAATTAAATATGCTTTCATATAAAATACTTAATTTGATTTGATATCAAGGCTTATATTTTTTGTTATTTTGAGTGACCGGAGCCAATCTTATGCCATACAAAGTGTTTCCTTTTTTGGCAAATAAATATCAAGATAAACTAAATCGATAAATTGATTTATTAAATTGTTTACTACTCTATCCTTCATTTTTAGTTATTTATTTTGAAAACCAAATACTTTATTATTATTAATATTTCTTATTATTATTTGATCAAGAACACTTTATAATTATTAAAATCAAGTTATGTCACATTTAAAAAATTTTACCCTTTTTTCTGACCCTTAATTATGATCATATCTGTAAAGAATCTGAAAAACCCGATTAACTCATATGGATGAGTGGTATTCTTGGAAGTAATCTTGTTCAAATAACAAACAACTTCTAAAGAAAAGTGAATTCCTTTGAAGAACTCATTGAAATTCAAATAATTTCATCCATTTATTTAAAGATTGAAGGGTAGGAACGCCAAGAGTTAGTCCTTCAAAGTCTGTTTGTAAATACAAATAACTGTTTGAAATGTGACGAATACTTCAAAAACTTTTATTTATTCATTAAATGGTAAAAATGTTTCTATTTTTTCATTTAAATGATTCAATTCCTTATAAAACAAGTGGTGATTACACCCAAACACTGAAACCTTGAAAAACATTTCAAATGAGTCAAAAAGATTATTAGCCGAGACTTAAGGCAACAATAATTTAATTGTGAGAAAATTTTATATAATTTCACTGAAATTCAATTAACAGCTGCACTAATCAAGTTATGATAATTTGATTGTTCTTGGCTAATCACAAATTTGACTTTAATTAGTTGAATGGGTTATGCACGAACAAATAATACAACAAACAAAGTGGTATAATTAGCCCGTGATTTAAAACAATTGAATGGTTTTGAATAAATGTTTCATTTGTTTGCTTTTATAATAGAAGCGAATAATTGTTTAAATTTCATAACTCGAGAGTAAAAGTTATTTGAATTACATTTCAGACATAAACTAATTATTTTTAAACTAAACCAAAGATCGCAAACGAGTCTTCTTTTTATTGACAGCAATTTCTGTAATTGTCATCAAATTTTGATAAATTACTTTCTGAGTAAATGGTTTTACAATTGATATCACTTTTATTACTATTAGTCAGTATTTCGATGGCAGACAATTCACTGGCAAAACGCGAACCCAAACGTAATTCGTTTAATGAATTTAATGAGTTTTAAATAATTATTTTAAAAAACAGCCGAAATTTGGTTTGAAATGATTACGACTTTAATTACTTTATTAATGTTAACGCCATTCATAATATCCTGTCTTTACTTCGCGCTCATCCTTTATAGAAGTACTTTTGTTCAGAATAAACCTAATAATAAGACTACCACTAAATCTAGTATTAGTAGTACTACGACTATGGGTTAAGAGGGAAGGACTCGATGGCCAACAAGAAAAGTTACGTCTCATCTAATAATTAATTCATAAAAAATTTTTTGTTTAAAACTATTCCTTATATTCGATATTAAAATCTCATAAATATTTATAATAAAAAAATAAGACAAAACTTAAAATTTTCTAATAAAACGACAACTAAAAGGAAATACAATATGAAATTGTAAAGAATTTATGGCCTAGATCATTTATTAAAAGTGACTATCCCTGATAATAAGACGACATAAAAGCATGTCCTCAATAGACAACACATAATATTTGGTCCAATTAATTGAAAGACTGCTTTAAATCTGACATTAAGTTATTAATAAACTTATTCTGAGTCGCGATTTATAATTTCGCTTTCATTTCATTTCAATTCATTTCCGCATTTTATCGTTTCGATAGTTTTCCGTTTGAATTGGAAGTCAACTAAAATATTAAAGCAATTAAACTAAAATTAATTACTATTTAATGGCTTTTTCATTGAGTCGACACTAATTTAGGGACAAATCAATTGATTTAAAAGTAGACCTCATTTTTCAGTAAAAAGAAGTTCTGAAATGAGAGTAAAACAAACTTTTATTTTTCTTCCTTTAAATCAAATTAATTAATAATTGCCACCAAAAAACATGACATTAAATGTTTTTTATTTATTTCGAGGAAAATCTGTACTAAAAAACAATAAAATACATACAAAAAACTAATAAAATCAAAGTTCATGAATAGTTTGGCTCTTGAAAAGTAACCTTTTTTTAAATGATTGCATGAATTTTTAAAAGTACACGACTTTTACCTAAACTTAACTTCACTTTCATTTCAAATTATAAGATAAAAAAAGTTAATTAATTTAATAAACACTTAAATGAGAATAAATTGAAAGAAAATCTCACGTATTATACAATTGAAGACAAATATTAAACTCAATTCGTGTGAATTAAAAGTTAATAAATTAGAGGTTTTGCGTCAAAACAAGTCTTGAATTTTAACAAAAATCGACTTAAATATCAAAATTACAAAATTTTTCAAAAAAAAAACTCTTCAATTTATTCATCAAAATTACAATTAATAAATGTTATCTTAAAATATAAACTTGCTCAATAAAGTTTTACCTTAAAATAAACTTTTAATTTTCCATGTATATCAGCTGCTGAATATTGAATACCAGGTAAAATTAACTTAAAATAAAGCACTTAAATTTACAATAAATTTCAATAAGGAAATGATAATTTCTTTTTTAATAAAATAATCAATACTTGGTTTGAATTTTTATGATTCATTTGAAAAAATTTTCATTTGAATTAATTATTGTTGTTTTGGAGGGAATTCCTGAATAGTTGAACAAATAGTGAATTCAACGAACAATTTCTCAATCAATTGATTATTCAAAAGCAAATCTAAGTCTCAGTCCAATGATTTTCAACATTTTAATCATATTTTTTTCCTATTTATCACTGAAATGGTGTATAAATATATGACTTTCAAAATATCGATTAAAACAAAAGAATAGAAAAAAAGTATTTTTATTTTAAAAAATAAGTTAAAAGATCTTGCTAATCGCAGCGAGTATTCCATTGTATGTTTCCTGACAGGTGGGGAGTATCTGATCCACTGGTAATAAGAATCCGTGATCTCCTTTGTCTCTTAGTTCGCACAAATAGCTGTTAGTTATTCCTAAATTAGTGTAAATCCAATCCATCATAAAACCAGAGCCAACATATAAAGAGGTACCCAACGGTCCGATTTGATACTTAACACCATTAGTGTTAAAAACGGCGTTTTGGATGTCTCGGAGAACATCCATATGTTGGGTATAGTGAGCGGTAGAAGACTTTTTATAGGCATAAGGACAGGCCCACAACTGATTGAATGAGTGCAGAGAAATGGCTAACTTTATTCTATTCTTAAACCTGTAAAGTAGATCACTGATGGCACGTACTTCTGGCTCTGAGAAGGGCGACGGGCCCTCATATAAGAAAGAACAGGGATTAGCCGAACCCCCTTCACCTCCAAAATTAATGTCATAGTTGCGATTGAGGTCAACACCATTACAGCGGTCAGGCATTTCGCTTATTGAGAAAGCACTCCTTGAGTAGGGCCGACGATTTTTGCGCCAAAGCCTATCTGTATTCCACGTGTATTCATATCCATCGACATTAATGACAGGAATTATTAAGAAATTCTGTTTTACGTTATTCTGTATTATATTATCGATAAGAAAGAGGGCGACCGCAGGTGTTATCCATTCTCTGGCGTGAGTGCAGGCATCGATCCAAACATAATTAGGATTTGAAGGATTGTTCTGAATTTGAACCGCTTTAACACTGCGACCCTCATGACTGACCCCGATGTCCAATATGGTAACCGCTGGTAATTTACTTATTTCGGACAGATATCTGTTTATTTGACTCAACGGATGATATCTGTCTAAAGAAAATGATGGCACTATAGCCGAGTGACGGCCCCCTAAACTATTCACAACTCTTGAGTCAGCAGTATTTAGCCACGACTGCAGGTTATCAGTGATAAAAGAGGCTCTTCCCGGCCATCCCGTACTCCGCACTTTACGCACATGTCCCGGACTAATCCGCACGAATGCAAACGAAGAGTTCTTATCTGAAGTGTCGACCCATAAGACTTCATGCTATCGATATGAGCATCAAATCAGAGATTAGACCAAACTTTGAGAACTCAATCAACCAATGAATAGACAAAATGATTAAAATCTAATGAAGACTCACCTGATCCTCATCTGATGTTATCTCATTTGGATCGCCTTTCAAGAGGTGTAAGTCTTCGTGACGTAAACGTATGATAGCATGACTTACAGTAAAAAAAAGAAGAAAAAAATATATTTTCGTCAAAACTCTTTCCTTAAAAAGGTTTCATTGAATTAAAAGTCATTTAAAAACATTTAATGAGAAAAAAGATTACAATCATTTGAAACACTTTCACTCCACTAAAGCTCAGAATAAATTATTAAATGAAAAAATTATATTTATATATAATTTGCAATAAAATCATAGCTTCTGAACAATTGGACTATAAATTAGTACAAAACTTTAATACATTTACAACTGTTGTATAACTGTTTTAATTTCACGATTTGTTGAGTTATTAGAAAAAAATTTGATTCAAAAGAAAAACAATTTATTTGAAATTAAAAAAATAAATTGAATTTAATTTAAGTCAAATTTTTATAAAAAATTAATTTTTGTCCATTTAATAAATGTAAACAACATTAACATAAAAATGACTTTACTCACAAAAACAGATTAAAACTTATTAATTGAAACTAGGTAAATTTTAACAGCACTTTATACTGAGACTAATTTTATAGTAAGACTAAAATAAAAATTAATTATAAAAAACATCAAAAGTAAAGAAACAAATCGAGAAAACCTTAAAAATAAAATTTCAAATATAGTATTAAAAGCCTTAATATATAAACCACTTATAAAAAGTTTAAGGAAAAAACTAAATGATTTGAAAAACCAAAAAACAATTCAAAATTCTAAGCCATCTATAAATAATATGAACCAAACTTTAAAGTATCCAAAAATAATTGCGATTAAAGGCATATAATTAATACTTTTAGCACTTAATAGCCGTCAGAAAATACATTAAAGAAAAGCTCCAAATCTTTGAAGTTATGGATTAACAAATGATAACAAATATTAAAGAATTAATGTTAAAAAGAGATTACTTACTCAGAATAATTTTTGTGGTTTGCACTGGTATTGGTAACATTCAAAGTGGTAACACTGCATATGGAGAAAAGCAGTAATATTTTGATGGTAACTGCAGTGCAAACAAATCTAATATTCATTCGGAGGCTATAAAATGTTTAATCGATTTAATCCAAAAGTTATTTTAAGAACAGTTTTTTTGTTGTCCACAAAAATCAATAGATATGTTGTGGAGTGAGTTCGCCGGTAAACATAACTTTCGGACCTAATATTCCGAATGATTAGGTGATTAGTTAAGACCACTGCAGAGCAAAAGGTTCACTGACAGTGAAAATGTAGGTTATCTTTCCATTAAGTAGCTCTCACTTGGATTTTTCATCCGACTCATTGATTGGCGTAAAGTGACAGTGAAATTATGATAGCTATCCACACATACAGACGTTTGGCACAACACTGCGCCCAAACACCTCTGGGCTTATGTTTCACAGAAAATCCTTCTGAAAATCAGTGATTGATTTCTATATTCAAAAATAATTCAAATAAAGAACTTTAATAACTTATAATAACTTAATTCTGTAGAAAAGAGACTCACATTAAGAGCGCTTATGGTTTTGTTGTCTGCAACTCTTTCTTACATTTATATACAACAAACTATTGTCTAAATTATGACTTTTCACTGTATGTCCCACTTTCGCCACAGGTCTGGTTCTCTACGCTCTACTCTATCCCCTGCGTTGCGTTTTTCCAAAACCTATTCGACATCTGATTTGAGTGCAGTTATTCTCTAATGAATTTCATTTACCGTTTTATTAATATTTATTCTCTTCAGGCCTTTACTGCAGGCCTTATATGGCTTAAGACAGGGCTCTCTATAGTATGTCATATATCAATAAAGTCAAGGAAGACCAGGGTAACTAAAACTAGAATTTCTAAATATACAAGATCTTTACGTAGATCTTCTTTTCAAAATAACATACAAAAAAATAGCACTAAAATTTCCTGGATAATCATTAATTAGACCAAATTTCAAGTTTAAATTAATAAATTAGTTGTGACAAGGTCATATTTGCAAAAGCCTAGATCCAATCAATTCAGGTTATATTTTGCAAGAATATAAAGAAAATAAATATTCCAAATCTTTGCCAATATTTACAAAAATAATTAAATTTGACTGAAATTCACTAAAATTATAAATTAACTGAATTAAGGGAAGATTACACCACATCCATGTTTAATCTTGGTGATCTAAATAACCCATAAAGTACAAGAAAAACAAAAAAGAAATAAAGAGTGGGTGAAGAGTTTACCCATTATTTGGGGTCTTATATCCAATGATATGATTTGACGATTAAATAATCTCTTCATTAGAATTCAAGTCTCAGATATTCTCTTATTTAATGGTTTATAGAATAACATACATTAATATAAGTCTTATATTATAAGACATCAGATCTCAGGACATTTTTTGCATTGAAATCAGGTTTGTCTGAAATGTTTCATTTGAGTAAAACTGTATTTATATATCCCATGACCGATCACCACCACCACCACCATCATCATCATCATCATCATCATCATGGTCATTGAAAACCAGATTCTGTTTTGTTCATAACTTTTTTTTGTTGAATTGTTTTACATCAAAATTATAGTTCACTTAAATTCATTGAGTTTTAGTTCATTGAATTACAGGATTATTTTTTATTCGAATTATTTGAAATGGCCTTAAAACTATAAGGTGAACACAAATGAGCAAGGATCACTTTCAAATAGATTCATAGCTATTTAATATTGAATAGAAAAAAGTTGCGTTTTTAGTTTCTATTGTCTACTGATTTTCAGTTTTTTATTTGAAATTCAATGGATTTAATTGAAAATTGAATCAAAAATGTCTTAGAGCTCAAAGTGGTTAAGGGTGTGAACCCCTTTTCAGTTTCAATTTTTATTACTTAAAGCACTAAATTCAGGGCCGAATCACATATTTCTTCATATATTCAAAAAATTGAGACATTCATCAGATTATAATTATAAGAGAATTATTAAGCAATGATTTCAACCAAAAAATACTACTTTTCTGCTTAATTTATTCAATATTAATAACTAAGCATGCTTATTTTCATTGATTAAGACACTTTATAAATAATTTATTGTTTATTGATTACCAATTAGTCCCTTAAACATTGATAAATGTCCTTAAAAATTAATAAAAATATACTCTACCTTGGTTATCATTCAAATATCAAATAAATTCTGAAGAATTAAATTAAACTTCAAAAATTTTTTCTTCAAATAAAAAAGAGAATTCACTCTAAAAAAAGGCTTAAATTTGAAATTCAAACTCTAAATACAAAAACTTATATTTAAAGGTTTATAATAAAAGCTAAGAATGAGTCGTTTGATTCCTTTTCTATTTATAATTCGTAGAAAAACCGCTTTTGTTTCAAAATTTTTCTTCAATTGAAATGCACTTAAAATTTTATTAGATTTAAACTTGCAAGTTCAAATTATTCTGTATTAAGTCGGCTTTCTCAATGATAAATGTGCTTGCCATTTTGATAAATGCCTGACAAATACTCAATAAGAAAAAGGTTACTTTATTTGCAACTATTTTAAAGCTTGAAATTTTTGTTGCTTGCTTATTGTATTTATTGAGTTAAACAATTTATCAAATATCAATTTATTTTATAAAATTGAACTTGATAATGTATTGTTCATTGTTTGGAAGTGCACTGATTTGATTATGAACTGATAAAAGTGGTGACCAACTGACCCGAACCTCTTTTGATTGTTATCTGAACCGATAAACAACGAATCGAAGCGATTGTTCAGATAAGGCCCCCATTCGTGTACTTCCAGATTATAGATAAGGAATTCACACAAAAGTTGTTATAAAATTTGTTTAATCTTAGAAAAGTATTGCTAATATTTGGCCACAATTTTCAACAGTTTTAAGCTTGCACATTCTACATAATTAATAATAATAACACATAGTATTCATGACAACTATTAATTATTTTTCTTTTTAAATAATTGTTGAACGGAATAAAATTGACGTCTGCTTTACATTTACTTCATTTACAAGTTTAGATTGTGATCGAGTACTTACTATCGGACATCAAATTATACCACAAATTCATTATTCAAACATAAAACTCATTCAAACTCAAACTTGACTTTTTTCCTTTCAAATAATATGGAGGGGAATATCTTTATGATTGAATCATATGATTGATTACTAACTGGTTCTAACTTGATCATTTTGATTATTATCAATATAATCCTATTAATGTGATGTCAAACAGTTATAACTTATAAGAAAGCGTAAGAATCTTTCGTTTGAAAAGATATATAATTGAATTTATGGTTAAATTGACGACAATTTTGTGATTTTTTTGGAGGAAATATTCCCAAACATATATTAAATGAAAATTAAGAAAAAGTCATGAAATGAGTGTCGAATGACATCATATAAATCACGAATACATTTAGTTTTTAAAATAAAATTATCCAAAATGTTTATAAATATATTTTTTTGGTGAAATGGTTTGAGTAGTGTTTGAGTAGCGTTTCAGTGATTTAAATAAATCAAAATATTTCCGAATATTTATTGAGAAATGAGTTAACGCACGAAATCATAGAAGTGTTTCGTAAGTATAGAAAGTTATTTGAAAAGGCATTTAAGATAAAGATATGGTAGAACTGGTCGGTCGCTCCCATACCGGTATTAGATGTTTGTCTCATTCCATGCATCCAATTATACCAGAGATTGAAAGTTAACGTTAAGTATAAAAACCAGTTATCAAAGCGTTTTGCGACAAACAATCCGATAATAAAATGTGAATAATATATCAGCTCATATACAGTCAAACCCAAAGATGAACACTAACTTACAGGATGTCCGCACTCTTAGTTCTCAGAATAACTAAAGCGTAACATTAAGTCATACAATTGATAAACCATTAGTTGTTAGAGTGAACTGAAGAGTGACACTATTGACAGTATATCCACACCTTATCTGTTGGCCGTCTCTGATAATAATTTAGTGAATGGAAAAAGAGTGGACCAAACCTTTCACGTAAAACATGATTTTCATGGATTACGTCATAAACAGATAGTATAAAGAAAAACATTATTTTTACTCTTCGGCAGAGTTCGTGTTCAACCTTCACCTCAATAAGGAATGTGTAGTAAAGACTATTCTCAAAGGATTTCATTCAATTTTGTCTTAAATGTGATTATCGGTGAAAATCATAAGAGTTTTAGTGGAGAAAAACGACACAACAATTACTAAATTTGTGTTTATTATTCAGAATATATTTGGATAACAAACTTATAAGTCGTTCATTTGTTGAGTTAAGTATTTGTTGGGAATCTTCGCCAACGCCTTCCAGTTTGGGTTAACAACAAGTATAGTCACTACAAATACATCGTCACATCTCTTCTCTTATTTGAGAACTTAAAACACATTTTGTTTATAAGACTCTTAACTCATTATTTCATTCAAAAGTTATTTTAAACTCAATTCCAAAAACTCTTAAAACCATTTCTTTTAAAATTGTGTTTAAAATTTTGTTTTCAACAAATTCTTCACAACTCCTGAAGATATAAGTGATGGCAGAATCTATAATAGAATACATAAATCTAATCTTCAGAATTTTGAGATACACTCTCATAGCCCTCAACTCTATTGTTATTCTCTTCGCATTGTATTTCGCAATATCTGGCAATGGATTGGGAGGAAAGCCTCTTGAGATTCATAAAGCAGTTCGTATTGTCTACTGTCTTGTGACCATTGGTGTTGCCATCGTTGGAATAGTTGGCGCCATTTGGTGGGGAAAGAAAACTAAAGTTCACGTCAACATTATTCTGGGTTATGTGGGATCAGCACTTCTTATTATGGTTATCGGTATCATTTTGGCCGCCATTTATGTCCGTAATATGAGTGGTGCTGACATTGTCTTCACTGTATTCACAGTCATATTAAGCTTTTTGATCGTCAACTCATCCTTGGGTTTCGCCTATTCTATCAAAAAGACTAAAGTCTTGAGACAACTAAATGTTGTCACCGCTTAAGACAACGAAATATTTTTCTATTGAAGGCTTTGCCGGAAGTTTTAACAGTATTTTACAATTTTGTCATTTTTTTTAACAAACATTTAAAAAGTCATTTATTTTATTCGTTTCATAAGTTTCCGATTCATATCTTTATGTTTAACATAAAAAACAACTTTTTTTTTCATTAAATCAAAGTTTTGGGGAAATTAGTGCCAATTAATTGAAATATTTTAACGATAAGACAATTCTTAACTCTAAAATTGATATTCGCTTTTCATTAATAAATATTTATAATATGCAAATGTATTACTATTTTAAACAACAAATGATCAACGTCAATTGTTGCATAACTATATTTATACCAATAAAATAATGAATACAATTACCATTATTTCTTATAATTAATTGAACCTTGATTATCTACTCATTTAAATGTGCTAATACTTTATGGTTACTAAATATTCAGTGTTTTACTGAATTGTTTGTTAATTATTTTAAATTCAATTTTGTTTTGTGCGCCTATTTTTTGAATTATTTATTTGGTGGGCCTTTCCTGGAGGTACTGCAATTCCAGGCCGACCCGTGGCAAAGCTGGAGCACAGCCCCTACACTTCGC
>JAQFZL010000609.1:0-14452 GCA_034695685.1 Galumna lanceata
GGTAAATGGCCTAGCACCAAAAATCTGTTAGAACCGAGGTCAAACTGTAATTAAATTTATTATTAAATGATTTTTATTTTTAAATTATAATTTCGATTAAAATATATTATAATTTATTCATTTATTTAAAATTTAAATTAATTTCAAACTTTAATTTTTTTGTTTGCAAATCGTTTTTTCTTTTTTTCTTTTAATTTAACCAAATCTTCATTCGTTCGGTCAATAAGTTTGTAATGAAGACATTGAAAGAGTTGTTCCCCACTCACAGAATTTCCTAATAATTCAGTCAATTCTTCAACACTTAATTCTATTAAATCTGCGATACATTTCACTGAATTCATTATTGAATAGATATTATTTGCGTTAACTCCCGGCAAACACATCAGGAATTCTTTAGTTTCGATGTCGTACTTATCAGTGACGAACTCTGCCGGCAATTGTTGGCCAGACTTATTATTAGACTGTTATTAGAATCTACAGTAAAGAATCAAGGTTATTAAATAATTTAATTATTATTAATGAGAATGAATACTAGACTAAAAGTTGCCTAACTATAAACATTAAAGTTTATTTGAATACATTTTAGATTAATTAAGAGTTATTTATAATTATTTGAGTATTGATTGAAATTATTTTTAATTGCATTTAATTAATATTATATAATGAAATTGAGCATGATCGTTTTAAAAATTACTAATTTTAAATTCAAAAGATGTTCATTTTATTCAAAATAATCTTTTTTTTGACAATAAATTGATTTTAAAGTTATTATATCGGAATGACTTAAAGAAGTTTTATTACTTAATGAGATGAGCTTGGTATTCTTTACTTTTGGAATTAAAGTATCTTGGTTATTTTTACTAAATGCTTTTGGCCCATAAAACATTATTGATTTAAAGTCAAATTGAGTGATGATTTTCATTTGTTTTTTATTGAGCAAGGTAAATTGACTTCTAGAATATTCATCTTTTAAAATGTTATTCCATTTAACCGTTAAAAATCTATCACGGTCATATCGTTGATGTTCATGGTATAGTCCTAACGAATGCGAAATTTCATGGATATAAACTCCTATAAAGTGACAATTATAGCCAAGTATTATATCTTGTCGTCCTTTGACCATGCCCATTTTCGAATAGCACCTTGCACAAATATTCAATATAAAAATTAATTTTAAAATGTTTTAATCTCTTAAATGTATAATAAATAATATAAATATATTTAAATTAAATAAAACATTATTTTAACCTTAAAAATGTGAATAATTAAGTTAACATGATTAATCATACCTTGGTAATTTTCCACTGGTAAAATAAATATAATTCTTTTGTTTGTCTCTCTTTTTGAAATGAATACAAGTTTTATGTGAAATGTGTTTCATCGCTGACTTTATTAGGTTTCGATAATTTCCTAAAAACTTATCATCAATTTATAAAATGATCAAATGATGACATACCAAGATTATTATCGATCACAAAAGGAATGGTAGCATTTGGCCAATAATTAATTCGCTTAAAACTTATTACTTTTGTAGTCATGATTTGTACTAGGTCATTTGATTTTTCTTTAAAATAAACATGATAAGTTTGCTCATATAATAATTCTTAATTACCACTAAAGTTCAAATGATTGATAAATTTTGAATTAACAAAAGCATAGATTAAAAAGATAATTATGTGAAAATGAACAAGGTAATGAACAAGGCTCTTCATTATTCACAATATGTTCAGAACATTAGATTATTGAGTTTAAACAAATAAACTTTTTAAAAATACTCTTTCGATAAAAATTATTAACTTTTCACAAATTTATAGTCAGTTGAAAATAAATATTAACAAGCAAAGTTTATTTTAATTTTCTTAAACAGTATCTTGAACAAATATTAATTAAGATTAATATGTTTAATTGTGCGCAATAAATGATTCTATAAAATATCAAAAAAATTTAAACTTTTATTTGGTTTTATTGTTCATTAAAGTAAGGATCAAATGGGGGTCTGTTTTAGTGGTCAGCCAATGATAGCCCTCTGTTTAGAGCCAATCAAATAATTGATATTAAGATAATTTATATTCTCTTTTTGTTACACTTTTCAAATTAATTAAATTAGAAAAAATGGGAAAGTATTTAATAACTACAGTAAGCAAGTATATTTTTAAAAACTAATACTTGATTTATATGTTTTAAACTTATTGAAAAATCAGAAAATAATTGAATAATTCATTGAATTATATAATTGATGTCTAATGACTAATAAATTAATAAAAATGAAATAACATAATAAATAAGTATTGAAAGAAATATAAAACAAAAATATTATGAAAAGCAATAAATTATCATTTAATCGAATGACATTTTATTATCGCAAAACACTCGAGATTTAAACAAAAAATAATTCAATTTATATATAAAAAGTAATTATAGTTTTAAATAATTTCTTTTTACATTAATTTTGCTAAAAAAAATGTTAAAATTTATTTCATTAATTTTATTATTAACATTAGAAACTTACCTTGTTAGTTGTGATCAACTAATTTTGACACCATATATCAAAGCCAATAAAACTGACCAAGCTAAAACTTTGAGCAGTGTAAGAAATTTGCCGAACGCAACCAGATTTGAGAGTTATTCGGGTTATTTTACTGTCAATGAGAAATATAACAGCAATTTATTCTTTTGGTTCTTTCCATCTCTTGTGAGTAAAACATTCATTACTTAATTAATTTTTATTAATTATTTAGAAAAATGCCAAAACGGCTCCAATCATAATGTATTTGGAAGGAGGACCGGGTGTTTCCTCACTTTTTTCACTCTTTACATTCGGTCCTTTAAAAATTGAGCCGAATATGAGTGTATCGAATAACCCCTTGAGTTGGACTCAAGAATTTTCAATGATATATATCGATAATCCGGTCGGAACTGGTTTCAGCTTCACAGACAAAAAGGAAGGCCTCTCTACTAATGAGAACACAATCGCTGATAATTTATATGAAGTTTTGCAACAATTTTTCATAGTTTTTCACGAATACAGAGACAATGAGTTATATATCGCGGGTCAGTCTTATGCCGGGAAATACATTCCATCGATTGGACATAAACTTATGAAAATGTCGAACAAATCAAACATTAATTTCAAAGGAGTGGCGATAGGGAACGGATTGATTGATCCCTTCCATCAATTAGATTATTCCACTTCTTTTCATAGTTTAGGTTTAATTGATTTCAAACAAATGAAAGAAATGCAAAAAATTGAAGAAAATGTTAGAAAACAAATCGAAGCAAAAAATTACTTAAAAGCTATGGATTATTACTCAGAATTGTGTAAATTAGTAATTAGTTGATCATGATCAATCTACTAAATTATTATTTTATTTGTTGAAATAGTGTTCAGTCAAGCAAACTTAACAAGTTACTTTACTAACGTAACTGGATATACAAATACTTATGACCTGTTAATGTCGGATTCATTAGAAAAACTCTTTGATTTGAGATACTTTCCATTATATCTAAACGATAATAAGACAAAATGTGCCCTTCATGTGGGCAAAAGGTATTTTGAGTTTTCAAATAGTACTGTTGGCTCTGCTATGAGAGAGGATATGATGAAATCGGTTGAAACAAATCTCACTGAAATCATCGGTAAATATAAAGTTCTTTTATTCAATGGAAACCTCGATATAGTAGTTTCTGTCACTACACTCAATGGTATTCTTGAAAATAAAGGTATTCTCTAATACTTTTGTAATAATTTTGTTAAAATTTTACTAAATATTAAGAGTGGAAATATTTCCAAGATTATTACCAAGCACAAAGAACTATTTGGAAAGTTACCAACAATGATACAGAAATTGCGGGTTATGTAAAATCGTTTGGAAAATTTCACCATGCTACTATTCGCAATGCCAACCACTGTTCCATTTGTAGTCAACCCAGAGTTACTTTTGATATGATTAAGAGATTTATTTATTCGAAATCATTTGAAAACTAATTTAAAACAAAATAAAGTCATTTATTAATAACAATAAAATATATTACACTAAAAAACCAAAATGAAGTTATTTTTCAATATCAGAGATTTGCTAGAACACATTTCCAATTAAGACAAAAAATGTTGAAATACCCCCTAAAACTCGAGACCTTTTGCCATATTTAGTTTTGATTGAATTGAATTACAATAATAAGGGATTTCTCGCTAAACAATACCTCGTTTTGAATGAATTGTTTGACCGCTAATAAAGTATTTGAAATACATTTAAATTATTTAAATCAAAGAATACGTTAAAGAAATTAAAAATATTTAAATTAAAGTTAGAATTCGTTACAATTGGTTTAAAGTCAAAGAAATCTTCAGAATCACTCGAATGACATTTTTTGGTATTCTATTACTTTTGGGTAAAGTATTGCCACAGAATGTGATTCTTTATTCAAGTGTTTTCTTAACTTTAGTTATTGTCGGTATCGTCTGTTCGGAAGAGTTCTGTCAGTCATTCGCAAACAATGACAATAAAATCGATTATACGTTTGGTCGGACGGCCGACAAAAACGACAAACTTAAGAGTTTTCACCCAATATTTATTGGAGACAAGTATTGGATTACAAATTTAAATCTCAGAGATATGTCAATGGAATTTCAGTCAGAAGAAAGTAATACGAGTCCAGTCTTTGATAATACCATTCGTTTCGCTACTTATGCCCGAACCAAAGATGGCACCATTGATTGGTTGGGAGGTTTTGCACTTCTTCTTAAGGTAAGGATCAGATGTAAGCATTGACTCATTTTTTCAAAACAGAGGTCCGATTGGAAAGAGTATAGTGTGTCCATACCTACAGAAGAAGCGGAAGGAATAGTAGATCTGTCAAAGTATACATCAATTGAAAAGAATGGAAAGTTTTCAAAAGACTTGAGTTTTGATCCTAAGTTTATGTTTTCTTTGGACTTTGATTACGGGCCGTCTATTTTGGTCTTCCTTTCGACAAACGGAGACTTAAAACGATTTTCCTTAACTGAAAACGAAAGTCTGACTCTTGAGGAACCAAACCGTGGATCCGACGATGACTTGAAAACAGTCATAGAATTCCTAAAAGACCAAAGGTATGACTTGTTGGCAGTGAATCCCCATTCGAAGGAGAGTGACATCGGAATTGTTCTGCTTTTTGTCAAAAGGGATGACTCAAAGAAAATTCTGTTCTGTTGGACAGGGAGATGGAGTCTTCACGAAGACGTGAGTCATCTCTTTTATATTCACTTCTAATCCAATTGTCTTTTATTATAATTAGTGTAAAAATGGTGGAAAAGTTTTGAAGGATTGCTCGACTTTTACGGAAAGTGATCCTAAAGAACCACCATCTGAACCATCATTTCCGTGGCTTATAATTATAATAATTGTCATTATTGTGATTATCATCGTTGCGATTGTGGCCATTCTTCTATATTTAAAAAAAAGTAAGTATTGTTTCAAAAAAATAAAATTTTATTAATTTAATGTTTAGAGAAAGAGAACGAAAAGAAAGTGGAGAGTGAAAGAAAGGCAGAGGAAAAGGTGAAAGCAGAGAAAGAGGCTGATGAGATGGCGAGGGCAAAGTTGGAGGAACAGAAGGCGGAGGCGGAGAGGGCGGAGGCGGAGAGGGCGAAGGCGGAGAGGGCGAAGGCGGAGAGGGCGAAGGCGGAGCCGGGAGAGGAAATAGTTATAGGTATTGAGAAGAAAGAAGGAGGAAAGGAATTTAAGTTATGATTAAAATTAATGTGAAAAAGTGTTTCCACCGCTTAATCGGAAGCTTCTGCGACCAAACCGTCGACACAATCGTCGCTCAAATATTTATTTGTTTTTTAGTTTTTTTCTTCATTTGATTTAAATAAAATTCTTAGTTTTCATTAAAAATAAACTTTTATTTTCATTAAATTTTTGGTTTTTATTTAATTTTAATTAATACAGTATGACCTCACTCATAACAGATTCAATATTACCAGAAACTCGATATTACAAGGTGCATTTAAAGCACCGACCACTCCTATGAGTGGTGTAATGTTAAATGGTCTCAGTATTACCAGATTCAGTTTTAACAGATCCTCGATTATAACAGAGAAATCTAAGGCACGAATAGAGTAATCAATGCCCCGATATTAACAGAAAAGTTTATAAAACTGAAACCAAAATTATTTTTGAAACAATTTGTAATCAAAACACATTTCTTTATGATTTATTTATTAATATTTTAGCATAAAATTGTTAAATAAATTATTTGAAAATTATTATTAGAAAAGTTAGAATAAAACTAATAGAAAAGTGCAGAAAAAGTGTATTTAAAATATTCATTCCCGAATATCATTACCATGTTCATTTAAAATTATGCTAAATATTTTTACCTCTCTTAACATTACATCAAGTTCATATCTGAATAATCTATTACTTTGGTAATGAACAATGTATATTATTAAAGTAGTTAAAATCATATTTGAAAAATCATATGAAATGATTATAAATTAATATTATTCTTGAATTTTGTTATTAATTATTGAATTAGAAATTTTGTATTCATTTTCAATTGTTCCAATATTTGAGGGTGGTTTTGAAGATAAAAATTTAAACAATTCTTAGTTCAAAGCCAAAGATATTAATATTTATCAAATAAATCAATGAATAACTTAAAGAGTTATTGTTTTCTTCATAACTCAGTTTTACCAGAATTCGATTCTACCAGGTAAATGGCCTAGCACCGAAAATCTGGTAGAACCGAGGTCAAACTGTATAAAATAAACTAAGAAATAGATTCGATGTAACATAAAAATTATTAGACAAAAACTATTAACAAGTAAGTCATAAACAATTCTTGGTTAAACTGTAACCATATGGCAAGTGGAAAGACTGAGTAATAACATCCAAGAATAAGGGTTAAAATGTAAGCAAAATTTGATAAAATATTTTTTATGTGTTTTTTATTTAATATTGAATTTATTCGAAGGAATGACAAAAAAATGATTTCTTTGTTAAAGAAAAGTGCGATTTATGTTTTCCAAACTTTTGTTTGGGTTCTCATGTTTTCCACTTTATTTTCGAGTTCACTATTTTGAGAAACTTTATTATCATTTGACTCGTTTTCAAAGGAATTAACGATAATTTTCAAGTTTAAGATTCAGTAGAATCCGGTTCAGTCTTACCTACTTTTCATAAATAGATTACAAGACAGTTATGCATTGGAAGTGCAATACATAGTGTTCTTATTTAGAGCTCTGACCCAAATCATGTTAAGGGGAAACCCAGACATCAAAATTAATTGTTTCTTCATTCGATGCGTAAAAATTGTAACAAATTTTAAAAACAATGAAATGTTTAAAACTTTTTTTTAATGATTAAAAAGAGTAGATTTTTTGGAAAATACATTACATTTGAAATATAATGGAATTATTATATAAATTAATTCTTATCTAAATTCAGATTTGAGTTTCCAAACACCCGTTTTGTCGGGCCTTCGGAAGAAATCACACAATTGGTAGAGCATTGATTTGAAGACAGCGCTCTGATGAGTGGGCAGTTTGTCTTTAAAAGCTTCCAACAATTCTTGAGTAGTGGTTTCACCCCTATTATCGGTACTTGACTTCGATTGAAAAGCAATAAAGTTTCTAATATCAGATAAAAGGGTATCATATTCTTTGGGCACTGCATTTGTGTCACTACTATTTGTTTCAAAAGAATCGATTTGAAACTTATTTCGTGTTTTAATTTCATTCATTAATGAATTACTCGTGACTTCAGTGTCAGAACTGGCGCTAAATTTTCTCTTTTGACCAAATCTTTTGGAAGGGTTGGACGACAATGAGTTCAGAGCTGACTGACCACTAAAACATAATTCTCGTGATTTTTTTAATGCAGTGATCGCTTGTTTAGCAACTGTTTCGGCCTCTCGTTCTGCGAGAGCGAAATCTGGTGTTGAAGTTGACTCAATCATATCGTGTTGTAAAGCGGTCTGAACTTTAGAGCCTTTAAATAACTTCTTTAATACATATTCGTCATCAGAATTATCTCTTTGTAGTACCTCTTGTTTATAAACGTCTTGTTTTACCAAATATTTGATTCTCTTTCCTTCAAATTTAGTTCCCTTTTTCTTTTTCTTCTCTTTTTTATGCTTTAAATTTGAATTAAACTCAGTTTTATTCAAATCATTAATGGGTTGGGAAACAGATTCACACTTTTCAGAGTTAGAATGCGATTCTTTTTGAATCTCTTTATTTGCAAACTTTTCTGCAATCATTTTACTCAGAATTTTTGCTCGATTTCTCAGTTCTTCCACTTTTTCAGCCGAGAGTTGCAATTCGTTGTCTTTTGTTTCAATTTTTGCTTTTTTACTACTTTTTGATTTTACTTTAATTTCAGATTCAGTTCCGGCAAATATAGCGCTCGACTCAGTATTGGTTGAGTCCGAGCATAGAGTAAACAATTCGTGCAAATCATTGGTTTTAAAGAATCGCCGCTGTTTTGGATCTTTAAGTACTCTATTCGTTAAATATTGTTTGAAGATCTGTCTGTGATATATCTTTTCTTCGACAGTTCCGGCAGATAATAATCGATAGATTGTGACGGATTTGTTTTGTCCAATTCTCCAACACCTTTCCCTCGCCTGGACATCAGTGCTGGGATTCCAATCCGGGTCGTAAATAAGAGCTCTGGTGGCACCGGTCAGGTTAACGCCTATACCCCCAACGCGTGTCGTCAATAAAAATATGAAAATATTTGGATCCGTATTAAACTGGTTTATTAAAGGCTGTCGTTTCTGCACAGAAGTGGTTCCGTCCATCATTAAGTAGTTGTAATTTCGATATTTAACAAACTTTTCAATAATTTTGATCATTTGTCTGCTTTGTGTAAAAATAAGAACCTTATGGTTCTGTTTGTTCCATATTCTGAGGAGAGCGTCGACGACAATCATTTTTCCAGACCTCTTATAATATTCAAAATCTTCTTTTAAATTAAGTTCTGAACACTTATTAAAAAGATTCGGATGATTACAGATTTTGCGCAAATTTATTAAACCCACAAATATTTGAGTACTGCCTCTTATTATCTCTTTAACGGCAGAAGAATCTAAATATGATTTATAGATTTCATTCTGCTCTTCAGTGAGTTTGCAAAACAAGACCTGTTCATTCTTTGATGGCAATGACAGACATGACTTAACTTCATCTTTCATTCGACGTAATAAATATGGTTTAATGGAATCTCGAAGAATAGTTGCCATTTTGTAGGCCACTTGGATTTGAACCTCTGAAGCATTGGAATATCCGCCCTGAGTTATTGGAACAGAGAAGTGCTCCATAAAAACTGGTAAAGTTCCCAATTTTCCCGGATATATAAAATCAAAGAGTGACCACAACTCTCGCAAATTGTTTTGAATGGGAGAACCCGACAAAATTAAGCGATGAGATGTTCCAAATAGTTTGCACGCGTGAGTCACCTGAGCGTCAGGATTACGAATTTTGTGGCCCTCATCCAGAATGAGGTAATGCCAGTCATAACTCAACAGTTGCTTCTGATGAGCACAAACTCCCGAATAGGATGTGATTAGAATACCATTTGATTTATTAATAGCTTTAATTAGTGTTTCTTTTTTGCCGCCGAAACTGCCTGTTTGGTGAAGAATTGCAACTCGAAAGTAAGGCCACCATTTGTGGAACTCTGCGACCCACTGATGCATTACAGTTGTCGGACAGACCAACAAAACTGGTCCTAAAGTTTTGTGGAGATCACGAAAATCATGAATTCGCGTACAACTGAGTCCACATAAAAATGCAATTATTTGGATAGTCTTTCCTAAACCCATTTCATCGCCAACTATTCCTCCACATCCCAATTGATGTAATTCCCAGAGCCATTGGACACCCGTTTGTTGATAAGGGAAAAGTTGATCCCAAACTCTTTTTGGTATTTGGAAGCCTTCTTCCAGTTTTATCATTTCATTTAAGTCTTTAATCTCTGTTCCGTCGGAGCGAATGTTTTCGTGTTTTTCTATTAATAACTGTTTTTTGAATTTTTCAATTCTTTTCCTGAATGAGTGGTCACTTCCGTCGTCTACTATTCGTTTATTAAAACTTTTTTTCTTTTCTTTTAATTCTTTATTCACTTTTTGTTTCTTTTTTGTTTGTTTTACATTAAGAACCAAATCTTCTTCGGAATCGTATTCTTCGAGTGTTTTCTCAAATTCTTGTTCACTCTCGCAGTCATCAGACAATGGCTGCCATTCATCTGAGTCTTCGTTCAGATTAAAGTCATTTGTGTCAGAATCGGCCAAATCTCCAACGATTTCATCGATTTTATTCATTCGATCAAAACATTTATAAACACTTTTTGAGGTTTTATTTTGTTTTTCATTCTTTTGGTTCAAACGATTCTTCCTTTTATTCTTAAGATCTATTAGTGGCGAAAACGAAGAATCGCTATCTTTTGATTGAAGATCAAACACTGGACGAGAGTTCTGGTGTTCATCGATATGTTTGTCAAGAGTTGTGTCCAGTGGTGTGTCCAGTGCTGTGTCCAGTGCTGTGTCCAGTGCTCTGTCGACCTGAAGCATAACATTTTCCTCATAAATATTTTGGTCAAAAGCGGTTATCCCTAAATCTTTAAGTTCTGAGTCCTGTTCTGACACTTCAAGACATGGAATGACTTTCAAATCGATATGAATTTTTGGACATTTTGTCGGCTTATCTTTTTTGTTGTCCGCCTTATCTTCAATGAGTGGTTCCTCTAA
Organism: Galumna lanceata; assembly: GCA_034695685.1. NCBI lineage: Eukaryota > Metazoa > Arthropoda > Arachnida > Sarcoptiformes > Galumnidae > Galumna > Galumna lanceata. Next base: position 10,735 of record JAQFZL010000609.1, read on the forward strand.
TTCTTTCTTAATATCTTCTGATTTAATTACAACTGAATTCTCCATTTCAGACATTAATTGAAAAGTTTTTGAATAAAAAATAATTTATATTTAAATTCTGTTTAAAATCATTTCTTTAATTATTAATTGATTTGAATTTGAATTCAAATGGAGTTTAATATTAAATAATTTTTAATTTAAAAAATATAAAAACGATTATAAATCGCAAAACATTTCACAATAAAATCAACTTTCAATAAGTGATCGAAATATTTAACAATATTTTTATAGTCTCACAAAAAGTGTTACTTTTGGAAGAGATATCTTTAAATATCATTAAAATCAAGTTTAGTTAAAAGAAGGCCAAAAGGGGGACCTTTAATATGTTTAGTGTTATGTTTGTTATGAATAGAAATGCAATATTAAATGCCATAAAAGACGAAATAATAATACATAAAAGGGCACAATATATGTGATATTGTATTTCAAGTATGTATTACTCCAAATGATTTTTCAAATGAATGTCAACAAAACATTGAGTTATCATTTGATTTGAATTCCTTTGAAAACAAATTTTAATAATAATTATTATTAATTAAGACATTTAGTAATCAATACTTAAATCATTGGTAGGAATGGACGCTCGACAACGACTCAATCAATTGCGACGATTTAAGGCTAAAATAAATCCAAATAAACCCCGAAATAAGAAACGTTTGACTGATTTAAGAGAATTGATTTCCAGAAATGACAACAAAACTGTTAAAAATCCAAGAAATTCAGTTAAAACCCGAATCGGATTTAAGTCTAAAAATAATAATCAAATGAGAAATCGACAAATGGTTGGACACAACAAACATTTAAGAGATAATCGAAAGACAATAACAAACGTAAGAATTGATTTCTTAAATTTATTGCATTATTTGGTATTTGTTTTGTCGACAGAAGAGAGTATTACTCACCGAAGAACGACTGCCCAAAGTTTTCGTCGATTTATCCCAAATAGAGGCCAAACCGTCGACGGTTTGTATTTTTTGTTTAATGAATAAAATCTTAACTATCATTGAATTAGAGTTCAATTGGAAGTGAATTGACTTATAGTCCACTGAATCGACAAAATAAGGCAAAGAATTCTGTTTTGGTCTCAAACTTAAACAAAATGATTACTGACAGCGATATTAAAGTATTTAATTGATATTTTGGAAGAATTTATTTATAATTATTGTTTAACTATTATTAGGAACTGTTTGGAGAAATCGGACCAATTATTAAGTCATCGAAAATGAATAATTCTGTGGCACTTATTGTATATCAGAACGAAAGGGATGCGCGTAAGGCCTGTCAGACATATCACAACCGACTCTTAGATGGAATGCCGATGCAGTGCAATACACTCAGCCTTTCCGACGACGAATATTCAATCGAAGAACAGCCTATAAGTGAGGCAAAGCCAACAAACCAACAGAAGTCAACACTATTGGCCTCACAATTTCGTCAAATCAATACAATTTCTCCTAAAAGAGGCCAAACATTGAATCGAAGGTCCAACAGATCTAATGTTAACTTCATTGTTAACGTCTAATACATTAAAATAAGTCAATCACTTAATAAAACCATTTTATGATTTAAAAGTATTTTATAAAAACTAATGATTTTTTTATCTTAAAATGAAGTGAAAAATACTTTTAGTAATTAATTGATTCGGAGATGAGTTTTGTGTTCATTGAATCTTAGTTTGAAGACTAGGAAACGGTGCAAAACCGGTTCTTATGATTATGACTTCGGTGTCTGCTATTGGATGTGTGCAGTTGAGTACTGGTGTGAGAGCTGGACGTTGAGGACAGAGCTTTTGCTAAATTATCACAAGAAAAGAGTGCTTTGGCTTTCTTTGCGATCGTCTTTTTCTCTTTTGGAGAGCGATACTGATGTCGGGAAGGCCTCCACGACATCGTATAGTTAGGGAGCGATGAGAATGATATCAAACATGATTTAAGTGTTTTTGGGAGCGGAAGTCGTTCTATACTATAGACTGTCGTTCGCGCGACTATCGCTCGACAACACAACTCTTGAAGGGATAGAACTTTTGACAAACAGTTAGAATACATTCAATCAAATAAAGACAAACCGGTGTTCGTCCGCATAATGTTTTCCATTCCGTTTCGCTGTAAAGCCATTCGAGACAACTATTAAAATGAATTTTAATTAATTGAATGATTGAAAAGTTGAGTGAATACCTCAGCGCACGACTCCCTTATATTATAGTTGCAGAGAGGACTCACTTCAAAGAAAGTCATATTATGTTTGTTAGCGTAAGTCTCAGCCGTATATTCGCTGACTTGTCGTCTAAACGCTAAGTGAAGTCGATTCCCGACCAGTATTTTAGGCACTCCAGGGATGTGCTGTCAATCAATTTTTAATGCAAATTAATAAACAAAAGTATAAAAACCTCTTCTATTTGATGTAACCATCGGTTGAGTCCATTGAAAGACCAGCGATTAGTGATGTCATAGACTAGGATAACGCCCTGCGCTCCCCGAGAGTATGACCTGAAGATGGTTTCAAACCTTCCCTGACCCGATGCGTCCCATACTTGAAGGCGTACTCTTTTTCCATCTAAAAGAATATTTGTTGTCTTATATCCAACGCCTGGATTGCGTCCAAAGGATGGCTCTTCAGATGAATTGTCTTCAGACAAATTGGTAAGAATTTCGTCTTTTCCGACGTCCGAATCGCCGACTAATAGAAATTTGAGGACATAGTCGTAGCTCTTCGTTGACATCATTGCCATACAATGTGTCGACACATCGTATGAATAGTCACTCGGATTTGAATCATTGATTGTATTTAAATACGGATTCAATGAATTATCGGTTGAAGACATTGTTTGAACCAAATATTAATTTTCAGTCATTTTATTCTAAATGTCATTAATTTTAAGTAAATAATTAAAATATTTACGAGTTTTGAGTTCATTAGAAATTTAAAGCATAAGTTTTATAACTTTTATCGATAAAAAACTCAATAAAATGATTTAATTTAATAACGATTTAAACCGATTTTAAATTACATAAAATGACGAATCAATTGAATGAGTGTTGACTGAAAGCTCACAAAACAATACAAATAAGACATTCATATACAACGTATAATAAATAAGGATTTGTTTTGGGGTTGCGTTCAGACTCAAACTTCACTACAATTTTCAGTTGAATTCATTTATTGATAAATTCATTTAAAAAAATAATTATTAATAATAATTGAATTTAATTTAAGTGAAATCTGTTTTAAAATGTAATTCATATGTAATTCTATTGGTATTAATTATAGGCTCAAAATACCCTTTAAAGACAAATTATAATTATGTAAAGGCTTTTGTAGAATAACTGTTAAGGTTAATGACCATGATGATTTTCAAATTAAAGACGCACAAACACTAACATTAAGTTTATTTAGAAAAAGCTTTAAAATAGAGTTCAGGTCCAATGATAACATAATGAAAGACTCATTTACTAATAGGTGTTATCCTTTATAAATGCTAACCAACAACCAAAAGCAATCCCGTAAACCCAACCCCCGCGACGTTACCGGAAGGAAGTGTTAAAAAACTAACAAAAAGCGATTAATTTTAAAAATTTATATAACATTATATATTATATCATTATATATATTATATAATACATATTATGAACTCAATTCAAACTTCAAATTCATTAATTGTTTCGATAATATAAATATCGAA
>JAQFZL010000610.1:0-14443 GCA_034695685.1 Galumna lanceata
TAATATTTCTATAATGAATATAATGTTTAAATAATAATTGGACAACTATATTCAAGTAAATATTATTCAAATGAAAAAGATTTTCAAATAATGATTGAAATTTTTTCAATAAACATAAAATTATTAAGTTATAATATTTTTATTATATAAGTTTTTTCAGCTACACTTTCCTCTATTACCTTGAATTATTTTACAACAACCCGAACAACATCTGTGATTATGGACATTACACAATGTTCCTTTATTTCTACAATTATTTATTTTATTCACACACCTTCCTTGTGCCCATAATAGAAGTCTAGCACATTTACCCGAACAACAAGAATTTTGACAAGGTATACACGCTTCGCCATTTGTAGAACAAATTTTTTTAGATTTGCCTTTTCCCAAATGTGTACTTATATTTTTTCGATGAGAACTTTCTTGATTAGGAACAATATGACTTTCTTGATTAAAACCAACATTATTTCTAAAATGAGAATCACCAGGAGATCTATGATGATGACCATCATGACGTTCTTGGTGATGACCATCATGATGTTCTTGGTGATTACCATCATGACGTTCCTGGTGATGACCATCATGATGTTCTTGGTGATGAACATCATGATGTTCTTGGTGATGAACATCATGATGTTCTTGGTGATGACCATCATGATGTTCTTGGTGATGACCATCATGATGATCCTCGTGATGATCATCATGACGTTCTTGGTGATGACCATCATGATGTTCTTGGTGATGACCATCATGATGCTCTTGGTGATGATCATCATTATGTTCTTGGTGATGACCATCATGATGTTCTTGGTGATGACCATCATGACGTTCTTGGTGATGACCATCATGATGCTCTTGGTGATGATCATCATGATTCTCTTGGTGATGATCATCATTATGTTCTTGATGATGACCATCATGATGTTCTTGGTGATGACCATCATGACGTTCTTGGGGATGACCATCATAACGTTCTTGGTGATGACCATCATAAATTTTTTTTTGATGACCATCATTACGTTCTTGGTGATGACCTACATTGCGTTCTTGGTGATGACCATGTTTTTTTTGATGACCAACACGACCTTCACGATGGTGACCACCAGTTTTACCCTTGGATGCACTACCATGACCTTTTCTTGTTTTAACACCAGCTAATTTTTTAAGCGTAACCCCATGACCTGTTCGAAGACGACTACGAGATTTTCCCTTAAAAGAACCTGTTGAGCCTTTTTTAGTTTTGCCAACATATTTTTTCATAGAAGTACTAGATCCTTTCCCAGGTTTACCACTAGTTTTTGCTTTATGTAAACTTTTTGGAATTTGACGAGTTGAACCAAAAGCTTTTGTAATGGGATGAACATCATGATTACCAAGAGTTGTATTGTTGGATTTTGTTTTTCCTTTTTGATGACCATAATTAATTGTGTTTGGTGAAATGAGAATATCATTTTCTGCTATGTCATAATCTTGTAAGATATGTGTAATATAAACTGGTATAGATTGTAAATTTTTCAATTTAGAATTAAAACCAATATCTTGATCATGATTCTCATCATGTTTATTATGTTGTGAAACAGAATTATCCCATAGATTATGTAGATGATGGTTTCGTGGTGGAGAATGATCCATTTTAAAATAAGTAAGATCATTTTGCAGGGGATATGATGTGTTAGTAAAATTATGACTTTGTTGTTTAATTGATGTTTCATTTTCATGTGTATTCTTTGCTTTATTACCAAATAGATATTTTTTAGGTGGAATTAATTTATACTTCGATTTATCATTTATATCAGGGTTCTGCTTTTGGTTTAAATTATTATGTTTAGAATTTGAGTGACCTTTTTCTAATTTTGAGCTATTATTTATAATTGGAAAATTACTTGGTGGTAAATTATTATCCCTATTATCTAATGAGGATTCGAGAAAATAGTGATCTTGTTGTAAAAATGAGTTATCCAATAAATAGTCATCAAAATTGTTCTGTTGTGAAATCAACTTATCTCTTAGTTTGCCAGGTGAATGATAGTTATCATGTGAACCAAGATTGAACCTTGAAAAATCAGCAAGATTTCTTTGTTCCGAATAAGATTTATCCATTTTTGAATCAGCAAAATAATTTTGATGTTTCAAATCAGTAGTATTCTTTGGTTTCAAAGATAAATTTAGATTTTGTTTGGATATTGATTTATCTATTGGTTTATCAAAAAAATTATAACTTGGAGATTCATTGACAAAATTATTTTTTTGTTGTGGTATTGTTATGTCATTTGATTTGTTGGCAAAATTTTGACTTTGTTGAAAAATTGTTTTCTCGGTTGACTTAAAATCCAAATTAGGATTATTTTGTGGTTTATTCACAAAATTTGAACTTTGATTTAGTATTGGTTTATCAGTAAAACTATCCCTCATCAATATTATTGCCTTTTCTTTTGATTTATCGGCAAAACTATAAATTTGTTGTGGTTTTGGATTTCCTGTTAAGTTTTCTGCAAAATTATTATTTTGTTGTGATATTGAATCAACTGTTGATTTTCCGGCAAAATTTATACTTTGTTGTGGTATTTCATTAATTTGTGATTTATTGGCAAAATTATTAGTTTGTTGAGATGTTGAATCAACTGTTGATTCATCAGCCGAATTTAAGCTTTGTTGAGGTATTGATATAAGTGTTGATTTACCAGAAAAATTTAAACTTCCTTGTTGATATGATTTATCCATTGAATTAAAAGTTGTGCCTAAAACTTGTTGTTGTGTTGGTCTATCTATTGGTTTAAAATCGAAATTTGAATTTTGATTAAAACTTGATTTATTCATTGTTTTATCAGAAAAACCATTATTTTGTTGACCTAAATTAACATGTTGCTTATTAACAGGATCTTGTTTACCCAACAATTCAACATCATTTTTGTTAAATTTAATTGTTTCTTCTCTTTCTGGTATCGAAAAATTCTGTAATGATACGCTAGCAAAACAATACAATAATACAAACAAGTTTAATTCTTTCATTACAACATTTTTTGTCTCAAACCATGTTATTTTGAATAAATATATTTATTCCAAAATTTATTTCAAAAATAAACAACATATGGTTTTTTTACTGAACTAAATTTTATTCAAAAAATATTTGATCCAATGATATATTTTATTTTATTTTGAAAAGAGTAAAAAACGTTACGAAACCCAAATTTATTATTTAATTTCAAATTGATAAAATTATCAATTTAACCCTAATTTATATACAACTGTAAAAAAAACAGACATTTTCATCAGCTTAACATGTTTTGGAATTGATTTGAAACATTTAATAAATTTTTAAAAATAGAAATAAGGAATAAAATGCGAAATCTACTGTCGGTTAAGATCATCAAACAGTAGAGATAAAATTTATAGTTCATTTGATATATTTTTCAGCCAATCCAATTTTATAACACTGATATGATGTAATTGTGAGCCTTATTTGAACTGACATTACAAAAGGTCTCGCAAAAGGTTAAGCAAAAGGTGAGTACCCAATTTCGTCTGGACAGGTGGGATTTCGGGCTTTATTTCTACGTAGAAAAAAAATGACTTATATTGCCGCTAAGAATGTCGCATAAGTGAGAATTTTAATGAATTTCGGGATTTTATTTCAGTGCTTAGTTCATACACAGCCTGTACTTGTTAAAATTTAATTCAGAATGTGAATAAATTTGAAGTAAAATCAATTATATATAAAAATATTGATATAAATTCCAGATTTTAAAATTATCCTATTCATATTATAATTATTTTAGTAAGATTGATTATTAAACAAGTGAAAATAATAATTTTTAAGTTTGTGAGACAGCTGAACATGTAAACCTCTCAATAGTGAACGCCTAAGGAAGGAAAGTATTGCTTAATAATCATAATGTTTCACTATAAATAATTGAAGTTTATATTGATTTAAATTGTAAAAAGAATTCCCTAAATCTATTTGATAGTTCATCAATGAGAGGTTTTCACTATTCAATGAGGTTCACTATTGTAAGGATAAACTGTACAAATTTTCATATTCATTCTATTTGCATATTCCTTTATCGCCGAAAACAACTTTGCAACAACCAGAACAACATTTATGACCTTTCACATTGCAAATTGTTCCTCTGGGTGTACATCCTTTAACACCGGTTTCGACACATTTTGCTTGTGGCGTATTTTTAAGTTTGCTGCATATACCAGAACAACATGTACTTTTACATGAAGAACAATGATCACCATTATTTAAACAACTTTCTGGAATTTGAACATTAGAATCTATTGAAAAAAAACGAATTCTTTTTGGAGATTTTTCAGATTTTTTGAGAGTTACATCATTTAAAGTAGCAACAGGTCTTCTTATAGAAAAAGCTTTCAATTTTCCTTTTTTGAAAACACCATTTGCTTTTGGTGCTTTTGTTATTTCATCATAATTTTTTTCAAGATAGAAATCTTCTTTTTTCGAACCATGAAGCTGTATTGGATTTGAAATTTCATGTTCATAATGCAATTCATTATATGATTTCTGGTCTAAATTATCATTTTGTTGTTGAGATTTTGAAAAATTATGTTTATAAATATTTTTCAAATCATAGTATAACCCGTTTGTAAAATTTTTGTATGAATCATATGTTGAACCATTATGCAAAATATCTGTTAAGTTTGCATTTGATTGATATTCAATTGAATCATCACTTGATTGTAAATTTGAATCATTCATTGAATAATCATCGAAATCATTATGTTTGTGAATAAGTTCATTATTCTGTTTATTATCATCATGACTATTGTTGAGTAAACCATAAATATACCTTTGATTCAAAACAATGTAATTTTGTTTAGGAAATGATTCATCTATAAGTTTTTCAGTAAAATTTTTACTTTGTTGTGATAATTGTGTTTCTGTTGATTTTTCAGTGAAATTATTACTTTGTTGTGGTATTTGAATTACTGTTGACTTTTCAGTAAAGTTATTATTATGTGGTGGTATCTGATTTTCTGTTGATTTTTCAGTTGAATTGTTATTTTGTTGTGGTATCTGATTTTCTGTTGATTTTTCAGTTAAATTGTTATTTTGTTGTGGTATCTGATTTTCTGTTGATTTTTCAATTAAACTTTTACTTTGTTGTGGTATTTGTTTTTCTGTTGATTTTTCAGTTGAAATAATACTTCGAAGTGGTATTGCATTAGCAGTTTGTTTATCATTTATATTATTATTTTGTTGTGATATTGCTTTAAAGGATGATTCATCATCGAAAGAATATTGTTTTTGTATTGCTGAATTGATTGTTGATTCGTTAATTGAATAATTATTTTGTTGACCAAGTAAAACATTCAGATTTTCACCAATATGTTTATTCTCATTTAATCTTATAAAATCATTAATGATTGGTTTTGTATTATTATTTATTTCCAGTTTGGAAATATCCTGTAATGATAAACAAATGCAAAAACAGAATATCACAATAAAGATCAAATTTTTCATTTCATTATTTATATTGTTTTAAAATTTATTCAAATTTAAATACTTAATAATGCAATGATTTTGAAAATAATCAAACACATATGGTATTTTATAATTAATTTTATAAAACCTAACAATCTAATCATTTTTATCAATATTTTGAATAGGAGAATTATTTATTCTATTAAAATCTTTTGTTATAGTATAATAACTTTCCATCTATTCATGAATGAAACATAATGAATTGACTTATAATTATGTACCATGGAAGTATGTATAAAAATGAGACTTGAGAGAAAACTTAATTAAAAGATTAACGGGTTTATAAAAATTGAAAATTATTTTTTCTGAATCAATTTTGCAAATTAACAAAAGTATTGATATTAACAGAAAAATTTAGATATTCTTTTCATAAAGAAATATGTTATTTTATCACTATTTTATTATTAAAAGATTTTTTTGATATAAATATCTTTTAATTATTCTTTTGAAAAGGAGTAATATTGCTACTATTAATATTGATGAATCTTGAGATATTTTATAATAATAAATAAACACATTTAAAAATGTTAATTATTAATACCTTAACAATTCTATTGAGCTTTTATTAATAAATTTGTATTTAATACATAATATTAACAAATTATGAATAGACTTTTGATGCTTTAAGGTAAAATTTTGACAATAAATAATATATGTGTTTATTAAAAATAAATGAATTTTAAAGTGAAAATGAATTGTTTGAAATACTATTTCATTCACTTATAAATTAAAATAGTTTATTTGCCAAATGCTTTCAAATATCCATTCATTTTTGATGAACCTACACATATTAGTTACTGAATTTATTTTTTAATCGTACCTATTTAGTTGATGGCGATAACCATAACTTCATCGGTAAACTTTCAAATTTAAACTCTTTTTCATTTTAATAATATTTTTCATAAAAACTTTTTTGAAATTTTCATGATACTGAAAAATTTACCGAATTTTCAATTTTCCAATTGAAACTTTTATTAAATTGTCAATTTATACTCGTAAATTATTAAAAATATTACTATAATTTTTCATTTTTAAATTGTTATTAATTTTTGTCAAGCAATTATTTCTTATACATATAAAATTTTTCCCAAAAAAAATTAATTGGTGTGATTTCAATGGAATAATATTGAGTATGCTATTATAAAATATTGAGTTTGATATTATAAAATTTTAACTATCATATTAAACATATTAATATAAAGTAAAACATCTAAGATTCTTAATTACTTTTATAAACAGATTCTAACCATACTATTGTTTACCAAAATCTTAGTTTAACAACAAAATGTTCACCTGTTAATCTAAACACAATAAGTAATAATTTTCAACTTTATTTCTAAAAATAGTATTTGTTTTTCTAGCAATTAAAGAAGATTTGTTGAAATAACTCTTATAGTATATGACTCATAACTCATGATTCATGAGTAATATGTAAACAGTCTTTAATTACTTAGGTAAAGTATCTAGATGATGTTCATAATGGTTAACCCAATCAATTTGTTAACTGAACAGAATAGTTTAATTTTTCACTACATTTACGAAGTAATATGTAGTATATGTATATGCTTTACTCACACCCACCCAACCACAAGTTCTAATTTGATAAAAATGAACAGAAATTTATAGGTTTCTATTAAAAAATATGAGCAAGTTAATATGTTTATGAACGTTTTATTATGAAATGCGACTATTACACTTATTAAAATATGCAAGCAGCAATGTTTTGTAATTTAATTTCATTTGAAAATCTAATGTTTAGATATATTTGTCGATATATAAAAATTATATGTAATGTTAGTTAGAAAATAAAATTTCTTCAGTAATAATATTGTAAACATACAAATTGTTATGTAAACTTTTATCAAGTTCATTTTTGAAATATGAGTAATTTGTTTTAGAACTTTCTCTATTACATAATCCAATCCTATAAAATCAATGTTAACTCCATTACTTAGGGTGGTATATCTCTACTCTATGTGTCCACACAATGTCCTGATATTATTATATGTAATCTAAAATGTTCTTGTTAATAAATGTTTGTTACTACAAACTATTTCCTACATTACTTTTCAAAAAAGTTTAGTTGTACATTTCATTACTTTAATCATATGAGTCTTTGATAAAAGTTATCGAAATTCTTAACACAATTCATTTGTCAACTCAAATGATTATAAATTACAATAAAATTATACCTTTTTTGTTATAGTTTTAAGATATACTTAACTCATTTTTTTTCAGGTCATATTTTTTTCTTAACTGATAAATGACTGTGTTCATTTTGTTTCGATTTCAAAAAAAGTTTGTCAAACATATTAAATATACTTTTACTAATTTTATAACTATGTTTTCATAAGTTTCAAAAGATTTGTTTTTACTCCTTCATAACCACATTAATATGAGTTATCAAGGTATATTAAAAAAGTTAATTTTTTTCAATCAAGCTTTTCAAGCTTGTTTAAACAAATGAAATTAATTTGATAAATAGTTATTACTTTATGACTAATTTGAAAATTTTTTTTATTGATAAATAAAAAAACACTTAAACTATTCAAGGTTTCTGTTCATAAAACTTATCCATTTTTTTTAAAAGAATCAATGAAAATGTTTTTCCACTAAATATATTTTAAATAAATTGAGAATTTAATCATGTTCATTGATATTTTTTATAATTTTTATGTTTATTTATGTATAAGAACGAATTTTTCAAACAAAATTTTTGGAAATTATATTTGAGTCAATATTTATTGATCAAGAACATATCCATACTGAATGAACATGTTCAATTAACCTATTTATTAACAAAATTATTTAAGTAAGAAAATTAATTAAACAAAGTTTCATAAAAATTTTATTTGCACTTTCCTAAATTTCCTCGAACAGATTTGCAACAACCAGAACAACATTTATGAGCTGTCACCTTGCAAAATGTTCTACTGGGTATACATCCAACTACACTTTTTTCTACACATTTTCCGTGTGGCCACTGGACAAGTCTACTGCATATACCAGAACAACAATCATTATCACATGAAGAACAACGAGTTCCATTAATGGAACATTTTTTTGGTTTGTGATCATCAGCACTTCCTCGAGAACTACCTATCCTTTTAAAAAGTCTATCAGTTATTTTAAAAGTACCATTTGATTCTTTTGGAGGGGCTATTGTAACATTTGGAGCACTGTCTTCAGTTGAACTATCAAGCTCATAAAGCTGAAAAAGAACATCTTTAGAAGGAGAACCGGGTCTTTCTTTTTGAGCAGATTTCTTTTTTCCTTTTTTGAAATTTTTTTTTGCTTTTGGTCTTTTGGGCTTTTGGATGAAAAAATGATCATAATCTCTATCTCGATAAAAATAATCTAATGACCTGGGAGCGTGAAACTTTATCGGATTTGAGATTTTGTGTTCAAAATTCATATCATCATCTTGTTTTTGATTCAAATTAGCATGTTGTTGAGAATATGAAATATCTTTTTCACTACTATCTTGCAAGTTATTGTATAAACTGAATGTTTGGTTCTCATCTAAATGATCATAATGAGAATCGTTACTTAGTTTGATATTTGAATTATCCATCAAATAATCATCAAATCTAATATTAATGTTGAAAAATGTTTCTGTTGGTTTTGCAGTTAAATTATTACTTTGTTGTAATATTGAAGCTACAGATGATTTATTATCAAGATTTTTAATTTGTTGTAATATTGGATTATCTTTTCGCTCATCAGTTAAATTATTGCTTTGTTGTGTTTTTGATGTTTCTGTTGGTTTTGAAGCAAATTTATTATTTTTTTGCGATTTCACTTTTATCGATGATTTATTAGCAAATTTACTACTTTGTTGTGGTTTTGAACTAACTGTTGATTTATTAACTAAATTTTTATTTTGTTGACCAGTTTTAACACTTTGATTATCACCAATATGTTTATTCACTTCAAATCTTTCAACATCATTAATGGTTGATTTGGTTGTTCCTTTAATTCCTAGTTTGGATGTGCCCTGAAATGGTAAACAAGTGAACCAACAAAATATCACAATGAAGATCAAATCTTTCATTTCATTAATTTTATTGTTGAAAATTATTACAAATTTGAATATTAAATAAAGTCATGTTTTGAATGTTTGTTAAATAACATATGGTTTTTTCAAATTACTTTCATGAAACTTCTTTATTAAACCTAATTTTTCAATAGTCTGAATAGAAATTGCAGTTTAAACTGAATTATAAGTTTTTTTTAATTCACTCAAAAGCTTGTTATGTTGAAAAATGTTTGTCCGATAATCTTGAACAAGTTGAAAGTGCATATAGAAATAATTCTTAGTGAATGTCATTTTAATGAAACAAAAATAAACTATAATTATTATCGAATTAAAAGAAAAAGGATTTATAACATATTTAAAAGAAAATTATCAAGAATCAATTAAAATGTTGAAATATGAAAATATTAGAGTCTTGGTTTGACCTCTACTTTAAGAGGAACTTTAGATCGATAAACCATTTCAAAGGCAGTTATAATTTGGTCCCTTTTATCCAATGATCTTAAACTGAAATTCAAAAATATTTTTGATAAAATTATCATTTCTTCGATGAGAGCAAATCGTTGTCCGATACAACTTCGGGCACCGGCACTGAATGGCACATATGTATAGGCATTCATATTTGAGGTATTATTCTCTGTAAACCTCTCCGGTTTGAACTCTAATGGTTTGGGAAATATCTCTGGATCTAAATGTAAGCGTTCAATGAGAAGATGAATAGTCGATCCTTTCGGTAATAAATATTTATCGGTTTTCATGTCTTCTGTCAGTTTTCGTCCGATTAAAGGAACCGATGGATATAAACGTAAAGACTCTTTAATAACAGACTCTAAATAATTCATTTGTTTAATATCTTTGTGTGTTATATCTCTGTCTTTGTCTGAAACAAAAATTGAATCCAATTCCTCCTGAATACGATTCTGGATTTCGGGATGATGTCCCAAAATGAACAAGGTCCATGAAAGGCTTGCGGCTGTCGTGTCGTGTCCTTCAAACATAAAAGTGTCCACTTCTTGGCGAATATCCTCCAAAGACAAAGAGTTGTCTTCGATGTGATACTGGAGTAACAAATCAAGAAAAGCCATTCTTTTCTTTTTTTTATTGAAAGCATAAATATTGTCATCATTTATTTCATCAATTTTTTTGGTTATGTTTTCACTTTTCTTCAAAATAATATCTGCTTTTCTTTGTTTTATAACACTTCTGGTCATTGAATGCAAAATATTTAAATCTTTTTTGGTTTGTCTTCCAATCGATGTCTTATAAAATATAAAATCAAACCAAAGAAGTGGTGAATACGTTCTTTTCATTACAACTTCTCCAATATTATGAACGGCTTGTATATACTCTCTATTTTGACCAATTTGTCCACCAATGGATACACCCATAGCGGTCTCTATCGGTGAAAACATTTTTAAAAAATGAGTAATTCTTAAAACTTACCACAGATTATATCGAGAGTGCACTCCGTTATCGGTCTTCTTATATCAATAAAAGGCTGTTCTGAGGCTTTCTTAAAGTTATTTATTAAAACCTTTGTCTGTTCGTTAATTACAGGTATGAAATCCTCTAATATTTTGAAATGAAAGGCCGGAGTCAACATTCGTCTTCTACTTTTCCAAAGTGATCCGGTACTGGTTAAGAGTCCTTTACCCAACCAATCCCACAAAAATAAATATTCTTCGGATTTATCAATATTAGTTGAGCTTGATAACAATGACTGAAACATATTTGAAATTAATAATGTAATTGCTCTTTTCAATGATGTGAAAATAACCAAGTTTGACCATGTTCATCAAAATTAAGTTTATATATATCAGAGATTTAAAAGTTCAATGACTTATTTTTTTCAAAAATGTAACCAAAATTTTGTAAACAAGTTTAAGTTTTCTTCTCCCAGTTTGAATAATTGACAAAAATAAGTGAGAATATTTTGACATTATTTAAAAATAAAATCTTTCATGTTCCTTTTCATGCTTAACTCATATATTGGATAAGATTGGCTCAGTGGTTAGAGAAAGCGAATTTTAGCGAAATGTTTTATTTAAATAAATTTTTGTTTTTACTAATAGAGTATTAATAGTGGCCTCCATAAGAGACCACAATTGTAACGCCAAAAAATCTAAAATTATCATTAATCGTTTGACAAGTTTATAATTCAATTAAACTATAGTTTTGCGTTTGATTAAATCGTGTTCTGTTTCGTTGAAACTAATGAAAGGGGCGCTTCTCAAATACAAGTGAACCCCTACGCGAGTGATACCCCATTGAGAACTTGATAATAGTGCATCAGCTCCTTCGCTGTACCGACAGGTAGGCGGCGGTCATTTCACATTCATTCATACTATTTGTGGATTTTGCTTTAAATTCAGATTTTCGTGTAAAATAGTGGAAAAATTGAAAAAAAAATTCAAAACTTGTAAACTTGTATGTAATCTCGCAAGCGTCTCATGGGATATTTTGCTGAAATTTAAACTCAATGAGTATTTTGAAATACACCCTAGCTAACATCTCTGATAAACATCTTGGTTATATCTTGATAAAATATATAAATATATTGATAAGATCTTGGTTATAACAACTATCATCTGGTTAAGCTATTCTTACACTGATAGTTTTTTGATGAAAGATGACAATCAAAGGTCTGAATCCCAAATAAATTTTAAATATTCCGTATTTTTCATAAATCTTAGCAAGAGCAATCATAATTCTAATTGCACCTATAAAAATATTTCAATATATATCGAATAGTTTACAAATTTTACTTAAATTCAAAGGAACGTCCTTGATCCATAATAAATCCAAATTTCCAATAAAAGGATATTTCGGAGGAGGACCTGGTATTTTCAGTTGATTATCAAATTTATCATTTCTTTTCTTAATAAACTTGTATAAACAATATATCACTAAAATAGTCATAAAAGCAACAACTTTCCAAAAACCAAAAAATGGTGAAAGTAGACAAAACAACATTTTGTTAATATTTTCTTAGCTAAAATAAGAATAATTATAAATTTAATAATAATAATTTGTCATTGCAAATAATGATTATAATTTGTTATATTAAATTTCATTCAATAACTTGATATTAGTGTGTAATTTTAATTCGATTAAAACCTCAAAAATAATCTTTTAACAAAAATCAAATAGATCAATAAACTTTTGGTGTTGTCCAACAGTTTCGGCTATTCTGGTATAGGCTTAATCAGGGAGAGAATACTATTGACTCACTTTTATTTCATACGAATGGTTAAGTATAAGGATAGAAATATTTAACAAAAAGCAATGCAATGTTTGATCATTTATTGTATTATAAAGTTTATAATTACAAAAATTGTTAATTCATTGAGAAATACAAAGATTAATTCTGTTGCAAAGTTTATTTGCAAAGCAATACCATTAACATTTTTGAATTTTACAACAAATAAACATTTATTCAAATTATAAACTTTATAAAATTGGGTCAATTATTTCATAGCTTTTTTGATTAATATCATATTCTTTTTAGCGAGTGAAAGGGAATTCCTATTCCCTTACGGGTCCCGTCATTCCCTCCCTTCCCGTACGGAAACGGGTAGGAATGGGATTGATTTTTGAAACACGGGACGGGAACGGGATTCACTGTGAAGATCTCATTCCCTTAAAAATCCCTTAATGTTATAAATTAGCGAAACTATGGTAACTGAGGAAAGCATTGGCTTTAAAAAGTAATGCAAATATTTTCATATTTTTCACGCATTGCTTTGGTTTAAGTTATTTGAGACAATTAGAAGAGTCTTAAAATAAATCATTTGATCAAAAGTGTTTTAATTGAATAAATATTTGAAATAGAATTCAAAAGATAATGATTTGAAGATAAAGTTGATTGAAATGATAAAAAGGAAAGACAAATCAAATGCCGATTATAAAAAGAGATTTAAAAGAGTAATTGAAGACAACAAATCAACTCTTATGTTAAATGCAATGATTGTCTTTGTCTTCTTAAATACAATTCAAAAAGTGGATCAAATGGTATGAAAAGACATAAATGTGAACAAAATATCAGTGAATTGATTGAAAAACATTTATAACAAATCTTACCATTCTTTGTTCATTAGATCTAATTTTGATTAATATTAATTGCGAATAAACTATATTTCGAATCTGATTTTATAACCTTTTCATTCATTACGGGATCAAGGGAATTTAAGTGATTCCCCCCGGGATTCCCTTAAGGGAATAGGGATGGAATGGGAATGGCTCTACGGAAAACGAGAGGGAATGGGAATCAGAATGGTTAGATTTAACCCCCTATTCTTGATAAATAATTTGAATAACTTACTAATTGATCAAAATATCGATTTTTTTATTTGAGCTTACATTTTTCAACAAATTAACTTTATAGTTCTTTATTTTGTAAATATCAAAATCCAGAGATTATATTTTTGATATTTTGATTGATTCTTATTGTTAACTTTTAAAACTTTTATTGATTTTTCATAATTACTTAGAACTTACAAGATAATTTTTCGATTTTAATAGTTTTTTTTATATTATTCGAACAAATATATTTTCATTCCAACTATCAAAGTTATTATAACAATCTATACAGAATTTCATAAATGATTATATCATTGATAATTGTTTGATTTTTCATTACAAAATTCGAAAGTAATTTAGCTGAATAAACAAAGCAAACATCGATCCGATTTCCTAAAAGTTTTTTTTGCTGTTTATATTAATAGTTTACATGTACTTTATATGTTATCGCTTCAACCTCTTTAGTTATTTTATTATTGATTGATATAAAGGTAGGATAGCTTCTTTTGATAACTTTTACAAATTGAATAACAATGGATATATTTGATTTTTTTCTAGAATTTACTTGAAGTTTTTTTTCATAGATAATTACACTACTCACA